>VWZI01008216.1:2221346-2248479 GCA_013396835.1 Psilopogon haemacephalus
CCAAGCACATGCTTTGTAAAAGATCTGTAACTCAGGATACATACATATATATGAATCCACACATATTTAGACACACACACACACAGAGGTAAGAACTATATAATCATAAAGTAATTTGGGTTGGAAGATCTCTAAAGGTGATTTTGTCCAATCTCTTGTGCTCAGAGGGTCAGCTCTGAGCTCAGACCAACCTCTCAAGGGCTTTATTCAGCTGGCTTTTGAGAGTCCCCAAGGATGGAGACTGCACACCCTTCCCGGGCAACCTAACTTACCATTCGACTGCACTTCGTGAAGAAGTTTTTCCTTATATGCAGTTTCCTTTCCCCATCTCAGGGCTGGAGCACCTCTCCTATGAGGAGAGACTGAGGGAGTTGGGGCTGTTCAGTCTGGAGAGGAGAAAGCTCTGAGGTGACCTCATTGCGGCCTTTCAGTATCTTAAGGGGGCTTACAAGAAAGCTGTGGAGAGACTCTTTAGGATGTCAGGTAGGGATAGGACTAGGGGGGATGGAACAAAGCTAGAAATGGGGAGATTCGGAGAGGATATTAGGAAGAAGTTCTTCAGCATGAGGGTGGTGAGACCCTGGAATGGGTTGCCTGGGAAGTGGTGGAAGCCCCATCCCTGGAGGTGTTTAAGGCCAGGCTGGATCAGGCTCTGGACAGCCTGATCTACTCTGAGGTGTCCCTGCCCATGGCAGGGAAATTGAATCTAGACAATCTTCGTGGTCCCTTCCAACCCTGACTGATTCTATAGTTCTATAACCTCAAGACAAACCTGCTGTCTCACTTCATCTCATTATGACAGGACGAAGTGACTACGAAGAGACTGCCTCTGCCTTCTTGATACCCTTCCCATAGGGATGAACAGGCTGCTGTTAGGTTCCCTGAAGCCATCACTCTTCCAGGCTGAACCTGCCCAGCCCCATCAGCAGGTGCTCCAGCTGTGGCCCTCTGCTGAACTTGTACCAACTTCTATTGGCGGACACCAAATCTGAACAGTCTTCCAGCTATGGTGCAACAAGTGTTGAGCAGAGGAGACAATCCTTCTCTTTCTACAAGCTACTGCCTGTTGGTATGACGCAGAAGGCCGCTGGTCATCTCTACAGCCAGGGCTCATGCCCAGCTTGCTGCCCACCTGGCTTTGGAGCCTTTCAGCAGAGCAGCTGCCCAGGCAGGCAGGCCCCAGCCGAGCCCCAAAGCGAGGGGCAAACCTCAGCGTCCTCCTAGAGTGCCCAAGGGAAAATGAGCCTCCTACAGGGCCTCCCGGGTAAAACGACGGCCCGAACGGTATGCTACAAGCACAAGGAAGCCTGAACCTATTTCTGTTTCGGCTTTTCAGCAAAACAAGGTTTTGCAGTCGCCTGCCGAGCTGGCTTGACCAGGGTTTGCGGAGAGCAGCGGCAGCCTGGCAGGCGGGAGCCACCCGGCCCGGGCGCTCAGCGGCACTCTTCCGCCCGTCCCTAGCGCAGGCAGCCCCACGGCAGGCAGCCCTAGCGGGCCACGCTCGCTGCTCTGCCGCCCCGCCAACCCCTCACGCCGCCGCTCCGCGGCTCACAGCTCTCTCCGCTGGAGCTGGGGCGCAAGCCCTCCCCACGGGCCGCCGCCGCCCCTTACCCAGCTTGGTGCCCGGGTTTCGGCCCGCCATGGCCCGCGTTACCGGCGACTCTCCGCCCCCGCTGACAGACCTGGGCGGGACGGGCAGACTTGGGCCTCGTCGGTCCCGCCCCACACAGGCGCGCAGCAGGGTAGGGCGGGCTCGGCGGACCTGCCCCGCTCCCCTGGGCACACCGGTGCCTTAGTGCCGAGCCCACCGCACCGGAGCTGTGGGTAACTGGACAGCATAGCCTACCCCCTACCACTCCGTCTCCACAGGGTGAAAGACCACTGCCGATTCGCAGCAGCAAGCACCAAGAAAGTCTGCACCTTCAGAAGCAAGTAACTACTAACCTTGGTAAAAAGGAGTCCGGACAGCTTCCAGTTGCTCTGAGTTGAATCTTCAGGGCAGAAGCAGCTCTTGCAACATGTTCACAATGAGCTCTACGCACTTACCGACCCTGTAAAAACTTCCTAGTAACACCTGCAAAGCCAACGTCCGCTAACAAAGCCACTGGCAACTTGACGGCTTCTACTGTTTCTTGTTTTGCTTTCCCAGAGTTGTAATGACAAATTCGCACGGGAAAAACAAAGCATTAAATACCGTGAATATTTACACTCAAATGAAACGCTTTGCTCAGCGTCAGCAAAGAATCCACAACCGCCAGCATTGCGTAAAGCAGCAAAGGGTCACAGCTCCGAAATCCGAAGACACTATTCCGGAGGTCTGTGTGACACATAGTACTTGAATGACCAGTGCTGGCTGCAAGTTTCACCGCGGGGTGAGGGATGCAAGTTACTTGTTTCAAACGCAACTTGCAGTTTGTGAATAGAAGTAGATTCAGAGTCTTCATAGCCTTAGCATTGACTTCATTCAGGCTTGAAACAAGTACCTGTAGTACAGCAGAGGCTTAGAAGTTGCCTGCTTTTAGAGTAAAATTCCAATAGACATTACTCCAAAATTAGTTTTACGGCTATTTAGTAACATATCCTCAGCAATACCATTTCACTAAGTAACAATGAATCATTGCATTTGTTTGCCTTACTTCCCCCATTCAAATAGTTTAAGTTGGAACTCTGTCAACCACTTCAGTCCAACCACCTCCTTAAGCCAGCTCAGATACAGGTTCTATAGTTGAGTTTAGAGCATCTTGAAAAAATAGAGACTTTGCAACCTTTCCAGGGAACCTGTTCCCACATTTAACTGAGCTGCCCAAGAGAAAAGCATTGCATTCCAATGTATACCCTAGTTTTCAACTTCAATATCCTGAGATGACAGCATTACTGTACTCCCACGGGTGGAAAACAAGTATGAATATGAAAAACAAAATGTGTATGAATATAACACCTCTACCTAACTTTTCTCCTTTCCATAGAGAAGTATTATGTAAACCTTTCAGCATAACACTAAAGGAAATGACAAGTAGAAGAATGGCAATATCTTCTTTAATGAAGAAAATACAACTTGTGAACTTGAAATTTTTTTTTTTTTTTTAATCCAGTCTGGAGGACTAAACCCAAGCTTGAGGCAGAGTCGTAGCCAACCTCTGAGATTTTCAAATACAACCAAATGCCTCAGGCAACACATCCAATTTTAGCAGTTTTCCATGTTTTTGATTTTAAAGACTCATGTTTACATTCAGCATTTGAAGAATAAAAGATACAGAGCTTACATTATCAAAAGAACTTGCCACCCTCTACACCAACACTACAACATTCTTTCTGGTTTTCTTTCATAGTACAAACCCAAGATGCTGGAAAGGATTACGTAATTGATTTGGTTGGTTTTTCATTCCATGAACCCAACGCTCAACAGTAAGATAGATGTTTTGAGAGGCATTTTATTTAGAGACAACTGAAAACAGTTAAGTATTCAGAAGCTGCATACAACGAAACAAAACCGAACCAAATACTTTTAAGTACATAATCCCCTCTCTTCAACCAAATCCAAATTTTTCAACTTGCAAGAAAAAAAAATAAAAGGGTAAAAGCCATTGTATCTCTTCTCCAAAATAAAGAAAACACACTACAATTGAGTCTACTTGAAATTGGAGACTGGATTTTGGCTTACACACTTCCTTGAAAAGACAGTAGGCAGTCATGCTAAAGAGGCAGCAAAACTCTACTACTTGTCTTTTGTTTTGTTTATTTTTTGTTTGTTTTCTGGGGTTTTTTTGATACTCAGTTCTCTCACAGACAACACCTAGCCAGGTCCACCACATTCTCATCAATTACTGCCCATCTTTGCCTTTTGTAGAGAGCACACTCTGGAAGGCTGCTGTTTATCACTCTTCACTTGATTTAGTTTTGCATGTCCATACGCTGTTTAACAGTTGCAATCATCAGGCCTTAACTTCAGGAGTTGAGCTGTACACAGAATCTGAATTTTCAGAGGGAAGATCTTCTACAATTAAATAAAAAGAGTATTACTGCACTTCACCTTAAACATGCAAAACAAAGAAATGCTGCAGGAGTTGTGCTTGAAGGCCAGTTAAGTTTGCTTTCCTATTTAACCTCAGCCAGTTACTCTGCCCTATTTGTTCAGCCTATCCATCTCTAGTCACTAGTCTTGACACTTCCCAGATGGCCTTTTTCAGGAAAAAGCTGTGTGAAAAAGGCAGGATACCTGGGGGAAAAAGTACTTCTCCCACACTAAAGACAGTTACCCTCTTGACTGATCTTTTAAGAGCTAGCTGAGTTGAAGCTGGCAGTTCAGTCCATTACCTATTTCCTCCTCTGCAGTTCCTGGAAGGGTGGTCCTTGCTTTTGCTGCTTCTGCATTCTCCTCTTCTGTAAAAAGGGAGAAAAACAATTACTACCTTGAGTTCTCCCCATTCAGTTTTCCCCACCCAGCTCAATATAAATATAACATTTTCTATTTAATTTAGTGATGAGGAGAAGGCATTGAGTAAGCAGTTCCATCAATGTATATTCACTTGCTGCTCTTCTAAACTTTGCTCCTTGCCTCCATATTTACAGAACTGAGGTACAATCTAAAATAAACTTAAATTCACACTTCTTTCTCTAGAGATTCTAATACCCTTAAGATTTATGGAAGCAGTATTTATTTCTTCCATAACGTAAGAATACATCAGAATATTTGCTTAACCATCCACAAAGTGTCCACGTTGAATAAAATCACAGGTTTGAATTGCCTAAATGACAACTGCAACAGTAAATCCTTAAACGTAACACACTTGAGTGGGTGCAGATACCCTCAGAAAGCATTAGTTACTGCATGATACTTGGATGATGGATACCACTTATGAGAGAAATTACTTAAGAAGTGCACATAGAGCAGGCAAGTTTCACCAGGAACAAAAGGGCACACGTACCAGGAACTACACACTTCCAAAGCCCATAGGTCTTCCCTACTGTTGTCTGCCACAGCCGTAGTGTACCATCCTCAGAGCCACTTGCATACAACTCTCCGTCAGGACTAAATCTAACACAGTGAATTGGACCAAAGTGTCCTTTGTAAGATTCTACAAGAAAACATATCAAGATCATTAATTTCCAGTTTCAGTCAACAACTGAAACTTCAGTTAGTAACTGAAATTGATAAAAAAGTAATCACAAGAAGGGATAAAAAAATTACCAGTGTGGGTCACTTTCTCTAGTATTTAGCAAAGCTTCGACTATTGGCTGAGAGAGCCATCTCTGATTTAGCTAACATACTAATGTTTACTAAATGCAAGAAAACAGGTACTTAAGCATGCTAAGCAAAACTACAAAGTCAGTCAGTAGCACTGAGTACACAATCACTCAATCCAATTTTAATCAAGGAAAAGATCAATGGAAAAAAATAGACTGTGTTGGTTTGAGCTAATTGGAGAATCTGAGTGAGAAATTAGACTATTGGCTGAGAGAGGTAAACACAATGTGTCACTTCACCAATTTTACTGAGAAAGGAAAAATAAGTTTTTTTAAGAACTGTTCTGAAAACAACCAGATAGCAGATGGCTTCTGACCGTTCTGAGCTGTGGCTGCTTTTCTTGCATGGTCTCCTTTCCCTTTGTCTTGGTAGCTAATCCAGAGTAAAACTATTAATTCCTTTCTACTACTAACCCCCCTGGCTGATCTACTTCAGCTTATCTGCAGCATCAACAGGTGGTGAGATAAGAGTGGGGAAGGGGGAAAGGTGGTCAGGGGTGTCTGGTTACCCTCTCTTGGGGATTTTGGTCTCTGGGAGGGGTGTGGTGTTTCTGTATTACCTTTTCACTGTATATATCTGTAAATATCTGTTATACCTCGTAAATATTTGCTTGTATATTGTGCATGGCTGTAAATATAAAGCTTCATTTATTAACTTCCAGTGTCTTGAGTCCTAGCTGGGGTTTATAAAAGGTGGCGGGGGCAGGTAACTGCTTAAACCACTATACAGACTTTTAAGAAATGTGTAACACCAACATATGACATTTTCATAAAAGTAGCTGCAACTCATTAGATATTATCTAATAAATGCTATAGCACCACACCAAGTTAACATACAACTTGCTATTGCAGCAATACAGAACGCCTTAACTTCTTTAAATAGGTGCAAAAAGCTGTTTAATGAAGGCTTTAATTAACTCTGAAAGAATAATGTAAGGTATATTGAGCCAGGAGAAAAAGCTTAACTGATAATGTAAATTTTCATCCTCTTGCAGAGCATGCTATGCCAAAACTGAATACAACAGTTTCTTTTATTAGTCATTATTTCATTAAAGTAATACCCATTTCAAAACTCATTTTTTATTATAGAAAACAAACATACCTAATTCTTCTCCTGTATTGTAGTCATATTTATAGAGTTTAAAATCTTCACCACCTGCAACCAAACATTCTTTTGCAGGGTGAAGTGATGCAGAATTAATTGTAGCAGGTGCTTCAAATGATTTAATTTGCTCTAGACTGAGGGAAAAGTTAACAAAGTTAATTTTAAAAAACAACCTGACAGCAAAGAAAAAAGAAACTGATTCTATTAGTCACAACTGCTTTTGAGAAGAATACATCCACACAGTTTCTGAAGGAAGTTTTAAAATTTGTGAATCATGCTCATCAAGTCAGAAATTAGATCAGAGTAAGCGAAGAAGTTCACACATTCAGAACTACTTTGTTAAGATGCAGCTACTTTCTTAAGTGTACCTTGCTTTTCTTAAGAGATCATGGAGATGTAAGAATTGTCATCTGAGAAGTACGGAACAGAACCCTGGCTGAAACTTGTTTAACAACCATTACAAATAGCGCTGAACACAAAAACAATACCAAAGCTTCATAGCCCAGCATCTTCTAGACTCTTATGGTTCAGTGTGTTATAGAAGGGGATAGTTGTTTCAGAAGAGCACATCACTCAACCCGTGGAAGCTGAGTGGTTGTAACTCACGTTTCTGCACTATGAAAAGCAATAGTCTTCCCATAGGTTATCACAAGTATCTGTCCTTCTGGAACATACTCCATGCTGCTCACTGACATCGCAACATTTAGGGCCTTCACTTCAGTCATGGTACTCCGGTCCCAGAGGCTTAAGAGGAAACAAAAATGGTAAAAAAAAAGAATCTGATTACTTCAGCACATGGAACAAGTTTAACCTCCCATCCACAGCAAGATCTGGACCAAGAAAGCCACAAGAAAAAAGAAGGTATAATTCCACAAGTACTTCAGATTTTCAGTTAAGACTATATAGAAATTGTACGAGTGACTTTCACCCTCCCATTCTTTTCATAAAGCAGAAAAGACAATTCTATTTCTCTCTCCTTTGTGCCATAAATATAAGAGTAATGAGACATCTAAGCATGAGACAACACTGGCCACATCAGCCAAAAAGATGAAGCAGCAGTCAGGAACATCTCCCATTTTTTCTGGCTAACACAGTTTGAGGAAGGGTCTTTGTGAACTCATCTCCCCAACAGCCAGCTTTGTCCAGGTAGCTCCACATCTATCAATTTGGTATAAACTAAATAAAACACTTAACTGTCACTGGATAGCTCATAAAAACACTAAAGCCTACTCAACTCATCAGCATCACAAAAAAAGAAGGCTAAGTCTTTCAACAATGCTCTATTTCCAGATATTTTTCCCAGTCTTTTATCCCAGTGTCTGGCTAGGTCATCCCTTGTGCATCTTATAAGGCTGGACTGCAAAAGGTTAGGTAGCAAGTGATATTTCAGCCCAGTGTGCACATACAGCACCTCATCTACAAGTCCATCTCCTTCAGGATTGCAAAAGACAAAAATCTCTTCTACTGTGCAGTTCTCAAAGGCCATCTCCTCTTATCAAGCAAGACACATTTATGAGGTAAATCACAATTATTTCAAAATTTCCATCTCTGACAGCAGAAGAGAACTGCATTAGGCATGTAGCTGTGAAAATCTAGGACAAAATACCCATGTTTGCTAGTTAGTTTTCTTGGTGATGCATGTATCTTCTCAAACAGATTACAACAATAAATAAAATTGAGCTGCTTAGAAGACTGAAAGTTAAATTTCCTTACCGGACAGTTTTATCATCAGCTGAAAGAATCTGTTTGTCATCACTGCTCCATAAAGCCTTTTTAATGCCAGAAGTATGTCCACTTACAACGTCAGGTTCTTTAAAACAAAGCCAAACATTTTAATACAAGTAAGATAATGGAATGATGCCATGCAGCAGTCGGGAGAACTTTTGTAAGCTTCATGGATTTCTATTATTCCAAGCACTTACAACTTCATTTGTAGATCTTATTCCAAGAATAGGATAAATGTAAACTAGGTATGTCATTGACTAAATCTAAAAAGTTTCACTAGTTCAACATCAAGGTTCTCTAAGCTTTGTACCAATCACCAGTAGTTAATTACCTTTAAGTTCATTTTGATACTGAAGTACCTGGAGTCTTTTCTTTCAGATTACCAAATTTTAATTAGACCTGTTTCTAACAAGTCTGCACTGAATTAAGTTATCCTTGAAGTCCATTGCAGATAAACTCTAATTCACTCATAAAAACAAGCTCAAAATAAAACACGCATGTCAATTTACTATGGCAAAAGGTTATAAATGCTATATGACAATCCTCAACTTTATCTTCTGTTTTACTGACAGAACAAAAGCTCTTAACTTTGTATCTTTCATTTAACTCCAAGAAAACAAGAATCAGTTCTAAAAGCAGACTCACCTGCTTCTGGCTTGCTCAAGTCATAGATACGCAACAGTTTATCTTGTCCACCTGTTAACAGATAATTGCTATCCTGAAACAGAAGTTATAAAGGGTCAACTCTATTTTGAATCAAAGTATCAGCCTTCATCCATGAGCCTTAAATTAACAGTTCTTTCTCTCAAGACAGTCTCAACACACTTATTGCATTTTATAAACAATCTTTAAAATCACAAGACACCCACTAGATTATTTGCCCATTAAGATAAACATGTAAAAGTAGAAAAGTAACCAATCCCAAGCCCCACTCAAGAGCTTACTTCCCTGGTGATTAACATATAAAGTTTTTTCCTACCTGTGTAAAATCCACACTCTTGACAATGTGTTTATGAGCCAATGTGATGAGTTCATCACCCGACACAGCATCCCACACTTTGCTGAATGGCAAGAGAAAATATTTGTATTTTAGCAGGACCTGAATGAATCACCCTGGATAGATGAGTTTGTAAGCAGTCTTTCTTGACACCATCTTAAAATTTTATCATAAATGGTATCTTATAAATTACATCCCAGCTATTCAATAAGAACTCTTTATATGCTTTTACTAAAGTTTTTTTCATAATACCCCACACTATTTTCCTTTACCCTTTTCCAGGATAAGGCAGGTTTAATTACCATTTCTGTTTTAAGACAAAGGCAGCTCTTCTCTGCATCTACACTAACAGGATTCAACTTGCCAAAAGTGAATATATGCTGCAAATAGCACAAAAAACCCCACAAAAAAACATAAGAAATAATTCATTAGAATTTTCACAGTACTTGTCTTCCAATAAAAAGAGGCTAAGTGGCAGAAGCAAAACAAAAATCAAGCTTTCAGCTCTGGCATAACTAGAGTGCCAAAGATTAGAGTCACATAGTAATGTTACTCCAACAAACTGGTATAGTAAATAAATATATTTACCAAGAAGGAATCACAGGTTTTGTCATGATGAAATAAGCTGTAACTGCTTTCAAGAATCTGAAAGTCTAGGTTTTAATTTGGCCAGTCATAAATAAGCTAACAATCACTAAAGAAAAACAAATGAACCGGCAATTTCCTACCGCTGTACGTCACTTAAGAGCACCATAGACTAAAAACCAAAGTATAAAATCACTTACGCTGTAAAATCTGCTGCTGCTGTAGCTGCTTTAGTGGCATCTGTGTTCAAAGTGGCCCCCCAAACAGCACCTTTATGACCCAGAAATGTGCCAATCCAGTCTCCTGTGTCGCCCTGACGCAGCATAGGCTTACCATCTTCACAAAAACCAAAAAGCAATATTCAGGTAACATGATAAAAAAAGAAGCTGGTTTAGAACATTATTTGTTTGCACCAACATATGGAAATAAGACATCCTTTACAAAGCTGTTGATTCTACAAGAGTTCAGTTGAAGAGCTTAGATATGCAGCTGTACTTGCTGCATGCCTCCAAAACTGCAGATATTAAAATACTACTCCAAATGAGGGTAAAGTTTTATGTTTACACTAAGGTCAGAAAAAAGATAGATAGGCACATTCCATTTAGGTTCTATTTTATAAAGGAACTGCATTTTAACACTAACACTGACAAAACTCAGGCGTTTCTAATCAAAGTATGTTTAAAATACACACAATTCCCTTTTCTGGGGGAGCTACCAAAAAGTTGCTCACAGAAGAATAAGGGAAGGTGAACTGGCAACACTCCAAGGCAGAAAGGCACATCCCTTTAAATTTATTTATACCTGTGCACGATCAACATTCTCATATATATAGGTAAGATTGCATTAACATAATGAGATGAATGCTCTCACGGTAAAACAGATGGACCTCATCATTCTATCTTCAGCAAGGCGGCTACCTTGGTTTAACATAAACGAACTTTACAATCTACATCCCATGCGTACCGACGATAGAAATGGGCAGTTTTAGGGCAAATTTCAAAATCAAGACTTCCTCTCATGATTTGAATCCAAACTGGGCGAATGAGGGCTTTGACACCCCCCCACACCCCTCCCTCCCCCTGGGCGACCTGATAATTGACCACCAAGAAAACGTACCGTTCACTCCGTTTTCCATCTGGCAACACCACGAACTGGCATTACTCTAAAACCAACGGCGTTTCGCCGGACGAACCGGGCACAACTGCTCCGGCAAGCATCGGCCCCTTCCCGCCACCTCCACTCTCCCGCCCGCCCCAACAAACATTCCCTCGGGAAGGCGACACGCGGCCTACAAGCAGCAAAGTGGCGGCACGGCCCAATTTTCCCCAGACACCCAGCCCCCGGAGCCGAGGACGCTCCGACCGGCCAGAGTGAAACAAAGCGGCCGGCGACACGGGCGCCGCCGCCTGCCTCCGCTCACCTTTGCAGGCGCTGATGAGGAAGTAGCCGTAGGGGGTGACGCCGCTAAAGGCCAGGTCCACCACGGGCCTCGTGTGCCCAGAGCACGTCAGAGGGGTCTGTCTCATGGCCATGGCGGCGGCCGCGGCGGCGAGAGGGGTAAAGGAGGCGCGGGGAGGCGGCGGCGGGGCGCGAGCGCGGAGCCTGGAAAGGGACACGAGTCCCCTCCGCCCGGGCAGGAAGCGGCGGCTGCGGCGCCGACCAGAAAGGAAATGACGAACGCCACGCGCTCTGGAGCAGAAGTACGTCACTGGGGGCGCGCGGGCGGAAGTGCCCCAGGGCACAGAATGGAGATGGAGCCGTTAGTGCCCTTTGTGCCTGCGGCGGGAGCCAGGCGGGGATGGGCGCTCGGGTCCCGCACTGCCAGCCAGGGGCAGCAGCAGCAGCAGCAGCTGCTCTCTGCGGAGTCTACTGTGTTTGGCGGCTCAGAGGGTCAGAACAGTCGTCTCGGGCCGTGCTCGCTGCGCTTCTGCCTGCGGGCTGCTCTGAACTCAACCAGCCGGAATAGCCATGTAAAAGCGGCGTTTGCCACCCATGGCATAAGCGCTGTGATCCCTTGCCTCATCCCGGTTCCTGAAAGAGAACTTAATAGGTTTCAGGATAGGAGCACAAGCTCTGTGAGGAGAGGCTGAGGGAGCTGGGGTCGTCTAGCCTGGAGAAGAGGAGGCTCAGGGGTGACCTCATTGCTGTCTACAACTGCCTAAAGGGAGGCTGTAGCCAGGTGGGGTTGGTCTCTTCTGCCTGGCAACGAGCAACAGAATGAGTTTTTATCTTTACTGACGCTAAGGGTCAGTAAAGATAAAAACTTAGTACTAAATTTACATGACCTACTTAAAATTCAGTATTAAGGAAGGGAAATAAAGGGAAAATCACATTTTGGACAGTTTACTTTTAACAATTTCAGGAACTGCTTTTGTCTTTTACTACATTGGAGCATGATTTTCCACCTGTACAAAGCCACAACATGGCATCCACTTAGAAAGACAGAAAATCTATGACAGGCAGACAAATGCAAAAGTATTTCCAATTTCCCAGTAATTACCTGAAAATCAGAAAAGGAGAAAATTCATGCAGCTGTGAAACCTATCTACATTAAAAAAAATCTCACTAGGCCCAGAAATTTTTTTTTTTTTCATATGCTGCAGGAATATGAAAATTCTAATAAGGATCATGATAGATGTTGGTAAAGCCAGGTCCTTAAAAAGGCTCTGATACCTACTGTAGGACCTAGACAGGCTTTAAAGCATCATGATGTCATCTGCTGTGTTTCATCCCAAGGGAAATAACTGTACTGGGTACAGTTATTGCCCAGTTTTATGGAAGCTGCAAGTCTGTTGGTAGATGGACTTAGATAAAGCACAGTCTGAGCACTGAGCACATGGTGCCTTGCTTCCAGCACTAGGTACTTGACTGGTTCCTGGTTAGAACCTGGCACTTCTCTGGCCTCACAGCCTCTCTGGCCTCATTTCCTACCCACTAGCTCCCCTGCTCTGTACCAGGCACTGGCTTCTAGAAACTGATCTTTGCCTTTTGTACCAAAGATTCATAGTTCAGCCACATTGCTGGACAAAAAGTCTAGGAAACCCTTAGAGTCTAGCTTTACCTGTGATACAGAAGGATATGCCTTTGTAAACTGCAAATCTGTAAAACAGATGGGACCATTATTTGGGAAACATGGCTAAGGGCATACAGAATTGCTGGAAATAAAGCTATCTCCTTTCTTACATCTTTAATGCAAAGACAGTAGTTGAAGGTCTGCCAGATTTGTCCTGTGCCTAACTCGGCATGTGTCACACAGAATTCAGACAGCTTCTTTAGCAACGGTCTCACATTTTTGTTCCAGCTGCTTTCCGGGCTACATTCTGCATTGCTAGCCCAGTGTCAGCTAGGTAGTTCTAATGCAGCATCTGTTAAACTGGGCATGGGGAGGGGAAAGACTACCATGATGCTCAACTGCAGTTGAGTAAGGAGAAACACTTAGTCGTAGAGCTACTGTAAGCAGAATGAGAAGCATGTTCCAGATGCAGTGTTTCAAACAGAAGCAAGAGCAAAGATGAGAAGGGAAGGGGTTGTATACGCAGCAGGAGCAAAAGGAAATGCCAAACTGATTTGGCACTGTCAACAGCCTCCTGCTGAGGAGCAACATCCTAATGTGGTCATTTCTATCAGATGTGCTTCCTGTGCTTGTACACTTTTGGAGCCTGGCAGCCTTTGGCCCTAGCTGCAACTCCTGGCATCTTTCCTGCCATTTCCCTCCTTTTAGCTCCCTAGCAGCATCCCTATTTAAATATGTTTATTCCCTATACTTTGAAAGTGTTTACAGATGCACTAATTCTACTACCTGAGATTAGACTACTTTTAACAGGGAGATCACAGAATCACAGAAAACATCTGGTTGGAAGAGACCTGAAAGAGCAGCCAGTCCAACCTTTGACCTGGCACTGAAGGGTCAGTACTAAACCATATCCCTAAGTGCCAGGTCTGCATGCTATTTAAACATGTCCAGAGATTGTTACTTCCTAGGAACTGTGAGATAGGCCTTAGTTTTTCAAGAAAATCTAGACAGGGTTTGGAGGTTTAGCAGTTACCTGCCCCCCCACGTTTGATATAACCCCGACTAAGACTCAGCTGGCTGGAAGTTGATAAATGAAGCTTTATATTTACAGCTTTGCACAATATACAAGCAGATATTTACAATGTATAACAGATATTTACAGATATATACAGTGAAAAAGTAATACAGAAACACCACAGCCCTCCCAGAGATAAAAATCCCTAAGAGGGGTTTTCCAACCACCCCTACCACCTTTCCCCCCTTCCCCAATCTTACCTCACCGTCTGTTAATGCAGCAGATAGGCAGAGGTAGATCAGCCAGGGGGGTTAGCAGTAGGAAAGATGTTAGTGGAATTACTGAGAATAATTTGAGAATATTGAGACAAAGGAACGATGCAAGAGAAGCAACCACAGCCCCAGAGTGGTCTGAAACCATCTGACTTATCTATATTTGGGTTACAACTCTTAAAACAACTTTTTTTCTTTCTCAGTAGAGCTCTGAGGGAAGTAGCATCACCTGTTTTCCTATCTCAGCCCATAGTCTAATTTTCTCACTCAAATCCTCCAATTATTTCAAACCAGCACACCCTGTACAAGGAAAAGAAGAAAAAGATGGAGAAAGTACTTACTTACAAATGCAATCCTAGCAAAGAAAATAAAAAATAGAGTTTTATTGCTTTAGCCAAGGTGATTGTGTATCAGTTTCCAGTAATGTTACAAAGAAATATCATTAAGAACTTAATATTCAGAGTTTCATATCTGTCTATTTATTGTCCAAATAACGGTCATGTGTTGTTAAATAAATATTTGCCAACCCTAACTTGTCGGGAAGTAATCAGGGCCATGTAATCATACAGAGTAATTCACCCCATTACTGCATGGAATAATAAGCATGCCAATCATAGGTTATAAAGCATTTGGGCAAGACTCTCTCTTACTTAACATTTTTAATTCCATGTCTGCTTGATTAAACAGCATCTTTTAACAGCCAGCGACTGAATTTTCTCAGTAACATTGCAGACAATTAGTGAAGGGTCACGATTCTAGTGCTTTGATTAAAATATATCATGCAGAGATTGAATTAAGTAGAGTGTACATATTTGCATTTCCAAAGACTTTTCTTCTCATGTTAAATATCGTAGTAGGAAATGCATTCTCCTGCCACTGAGTGGAGCTCCTTACGTATATATTAGTACCTTAACGATGCAGCCTGTGAGGATAGGTTTAGGGAACCGGGATTGTTCAGCTTGGAGAAGACAAGACTCTGCTGGGACCTTAAAACTGACTTCCAATACCTGAAGGCTGCAGAGGGACTTTTTACAAGAATGTCCACCAATAGAACAAGGGGACAAGGGGAGGTGGATTTAAATTGAAGGAGAACAGGTTTAGATTTTATCTCAGAAAGCAATTCTTCACTAGGAGGGTGGCAAGACTCTGGAATGGATTGTCCAGAGAGGTTGTGGATTCTCCCTCTCTGCAGATGTTCAAGGCCAGGTTGGATTGAAGCTCTGAGTAACCTGAGCTAGCTGAGAGGCGTCCCCGCCCATAGCAGGGAGGTTGGATTAGATGATCTCTAAAGTCTCATCCAACCTAAGATGTTCTATGATTCTGTGCAACTTACGCTGCGAGGTAGCTGTGATGAGGATGAAAAGAAAATATTGAAGTTTAGTAACACAAAAGATTCTGCAACAAAACCAAACAAACAAAACCACCCAACAAACAAGAAACAAAGTAAGATAAACTGTTTACAGTGTATTAAAGGTTCAAGTACCCCATTGGGAATTATCTACACAAGATGTGTAATGATCATTTCTGAAGGCGATTTAGGGGAAGGGAGAAAGGAAGGAAATATAAATCCAACATACAATTCAGACTTGGAGAGCGAGGAGCCACAATGGCTGGTTTGCCCACAAGATGGGCCCTCTGCAGTCATCTTTAAGAACAGGTCATGAAGGTAAGAGATGAGATGACATCTGCTGAACTGTCAAAGCATCCCTCAGGAGAATGTCAGAATGCTGAGGTGACCTCTTAGAATCCAGCTCCAAAACACAGATGGACCTGACTATGGTGCAAAACTTCCCTATGAACTTACAATAGGAGTTCATAAGGCTTATGCATCTAACTTACTACCTTTTGATGCTGGAAGGAAGCAGTACAATAACATCAGAATATCTGTGTATTACACTTGGAAATCTAATTCTTCCTGCTGAGCTCCTCTACTAACAGAACTATAAAAACTGCTGTAACACACACGTACGCACACTGAAGCACCCACATGTGGCCCCCTTACAGTAAAGTAAATTTAAAGTTACTTACTGATGGGAAAGACTTCACTTGTTTTGAAAATACTACCAAAAAGCTACTGTCCAGCTCAAAACCTGTATCACATATGGCTGGTATATGTTCTCTTATATAAGTTTATGATTTTGTATTAAACTCAGGTATTATGTCTGTGACAACATGAAGCTGGTAAATAACCCATATTGTCATCTCACTACGTATCATGCTCTGTCCCAGTTAAATTTGAAGAGAGCTATTGGCAGGGAAACCTGTAGACTTTAATAAATCAATAGCCGAGGTTGCACACAAAGCAGTCTGAGAGATGCTGTGTCAAGACAGCGGTCGAGGACATTTATAACCCCAAATTGTCTTCTCAGGGTAACCACAGAGAAAAGAGCAAGAGCTGAGGATATTGCCAAACCTGGAAGTCAAATTTGAGGTATGTGTGTCTGAGCGGGCGGCCAGCAGCACAGAATCAGGATGCAGGTAGACAGGCAGAGCCCAGAAAAGAGAGTGAGTGTGTTGGTTTGAGCTAATTGGAGAATTTGAGTGAGAAATTAAACATACTGTGTCACTTCACCCAGTTTGACTGAGAGAGAAGAAAGAAGATTGTTTTGAGAATGTTCCCAAAACATCCAGATAAGGCAGTGTGCTTGCGCAGTTCAGTCGGCTCTGGGTCCACGCAGGCTTCAGCAGCTTCTTTCCTTTGTCTCTCTGCCTTTGAACTAATTCAGAGTAAAATCACTAAAACCATTCATTCCTTCCTGCCACTAATCTTTCTGACCGATCTTCAGCTTATCTGCAGCATCATCAAGTGGTGAGATAAAGCTGGGGGAAGGAGGGAAAGGTGGTAGGGGGGGTTTGGTTTCCCTCTCTTGGGGATTTTGGTCTCCAGGAGGGGTGCGGTGTCTGTATTTCTTTTTTTTACTGTATATTTCTGTAAATATCTGTTATATCTTGTAAATATTTGCTTGTATATTTGCGTTGCTGTAAATATAAAGCTTCATTTATTAACTTCCAGTGTGTTTTTCTGAGTTTTAGCTGGGGTTTCAAAAGGTGGGGGGGCAGGTCACTGCAAACCCACTACAGTGAGTTTACCCAAGGAAGCCTCTTTAATTGCTTTTCAAAACAAAACAGAAAAGGAGATTTGAAATGTAGGTCGATCAAAACAGGACACGGGCACTGTGGCACCAAACAGGTTTATCACCTTCACACCACAGGCAGGCCCTGGGCAAGCCAATGTGCGTTCCCTCGCTGCCAGACTCTTCAGCACCCCCTCCTTCGTCTGCCTTCCCCTGCTTCTCTGGACTCCAGAAAAGAGGAGAGGGGAGGAAGGGGCTTCGTGGTGAAACACGTCTGGGCTTTTTTTATCCCTTCGGGACACTCCACCCCAGTGTCCATGGGGTGTCGGATTTGGGGTGATTCTTCCAGCTGTCCACCCCTTCGACAGGTTGGTGTCACTGGAGTGCGGATCCTCCCTTCCCGGGTATTGGTTGTTCCTCTCTGTCCCGGTTTGGGGCCACGAGAGCCTGCCCGGGACTGGAGGACAGAAACGACCCTTACTCCTTTCCAGCAGCAAGAATCAGCGTACTGCACACTGATGGGAAGTTTAAAGAGAAACTCTGTTTACAAGAGGCAATCAGGTAGGATAAGTACAAAAGCCCACCAGGCCCAAACTGGCCTTCTAGAATCCTCCACCCCTTCTACCCTCAGGCGGCCTGAGGGCAGGCTGAAACTGCCCTCCCCAGCTGGGGCCTACCAGGCCTTAGTGGGCCGCAGTGATGAAGCTCAATTCCCTGCCAGCCATCTCCCCCAGGAACCACGAGGTAAGGAGGCAGACCGGTCCTGCAGAAGCGAAGGGAAGAAAGGCAGGAAAGAGGAGGTGTTGCGATTATTAATTACTGTTAACAATCGCGGGTTTTTCCGGGAGTATTTCCCCGGGGTTGGTTTGGATGTTCGGTGGGCAAGAAAACTACACAAAATGGCTTTAAACACCAAATTAAACAGTTTGAACACCTCTAGGGAAGTGGCCCCAGCCACCTCCCTGGACAACCCGTTCCAGGCTCTCACCACTCTCATGCTGAAGAACTTCTTCCTCACATCCATTCTGAATCTCCCCATCTCCAGCTTTGCTCCATTCCCCCAAGTCCTGTCACAACCTAATAGCCTAAGAAGTCCCTCCCCAGCTGTTTTGTAGCCCACTTCGGACAGTGGAAGGCCACAAGAAGGTTACCTCAGAGCCTCCTCTTCTCCAAACTGAACAGCCCCAACTCCTTCAGTCTGACCTCATAGCAGAGGTGCTGCAGCCCTCTGATCTTCCTCATGGCTCTTCTCTGGACATGCTCCAGCATCTCCACATCCCTCTTGTAATAGGGGTTCCAAAACTGGACACAGTACTCCAGGTGGGGTCTCAGCAGGGCAGAGTAGAGGGGCAGAATCACCTCCCTCGACCTGCTGCCCACACTGCTCCTGATGCAGCCCAGGCTCTGGTTGGCTTTCTGGGCTGCAAGTGCACACTGCTGCCTCATGTTGATCTTCTTGTCCACCAGCACCCCCAAATCCCTCTCCTCAGAGCTGCTCTCCAGTCAGTCACTGCCCAGCCCAGATTTGTGCTTGGGATCACTTTGACCCAGCTGCAGGACCTTGCACTTGGTCTTGTTAAACCTTATGAGGTTGGCTTGTGCCCACATCTCCAGCCAGTCCAGGCACCTCTGGATGCCATCCCTGCCCTCCAGCCTGTCTGCTCCACCACACAGCTTGGTGTCACCAGCAAACTTGCTGAGGCTGAACTCAATGACTCTGGCCATGTCGCCCACAAATATGTTGAAGAAGACTGGTGCCAGGACTGATCCCTGAGGGTCTCCACTTGTCACTGGTCTTCACTGGGACATGGGCCCATTGACAGCCACTCTTTGGCTGTGGCCATCAAGCCAGTTCTGTATCCATCTGGTGCTCCACCCATCAAACCCATGTGTCACCAGCTTGGAGACCAGGATGTGGTGTGGAACAGTGCCAAAGGCTTTGCTCAGGTCCAGGTCAATGCCGTCAGTTGCTTCCCCTCATCTATTAATGTTGTGACCTGTCCATAGAAGGCCACCAGGTTTGTCAGGCAGGATCTGCCCTTGGTGCAGCTATGGCTTATTGGACCCAATCACCTCTTCACTATTCTCCTGTCTCAGTAGTGCCTCCAGGAGGATCTGCTCCGTAATCTTACCAGGCACAGAGGTGAGACTGACTGGCCTGGAGTTTCCCGGTTCTTCCTTCCTACCCTTTTTGAAAATGGGAGTTATGTTTCCCCTTTTCCAGTCAGTGGGGACTTCACCAGACTGCCAGGACTTTTGGAATATAATAGAGAGGAGTTTAGCAACCTCATCTGCAGTTCTCTCGGTACCTGTGGGTGTATCCCATCAGGTCCCATGGATTTGGACACTTTCAGCTTCTTCAGATGATCACGAACCTGATCTTCACTCATGCTGGGCAGCTCTTCCTTCCAGTCCCTGCCATTATCTTCCATGGCTCCAGGAGTGTGGCTTGAGGCCTTTGCAATGAAGACCGAGGTAAAAAAATAAATATTACTACCTATTTCATAATTCCTGCCTTTTTAATTGCCCACAGTCAATTCAGTCCAGCATGCTCCATCTGGCCCTGTTAGGGTGTGTCTCTCCAGTAATGTCAGTTGCCTTCTGGGCACACAGCCCTCTCGGTATGGTCACTGCCGGGGGAATTACACCAGTTGTTGACAGCTTCACTAATACTGGTTGGTCCACTTGTGTTTGTAGCAGAGATGGTGGTGTATTGCCTGAGGGCCCACCTGGCATGTGGTCAGCAACTATTGTTGGTTCAGCTGGATAGAATGCCTTTATTTTGGGGCTTCCACACCTACCCTGGCAGTTGTTAATGGTGACGACTACACGGGGCAACCATGTGTTCCAATTACCCCTAGAAACATTTGCCTGCTTTTTAATAAGGCCATTTGTCCTTTCCACCATGCCCTCTGCCTGGGAGTAATATGGGGGATGTCAGTGCTGGGACCAGTGCTGTTTAACATCTTTGTCAGTGCCACGGGCAGAGGAATCAGTGCACCCTCAGCAAGTTTGCAGATGACACCAAGCTGTGTGGCACAGTTGACTTGCTGGAGGGCAGGGATCCATCCAGAGGGACCTGCACAGGCTGCAGAGGTGGGCCCAGGCCAACCTCATGACATTCAACAAGGCCAAGTGTAAGGTCCTGCACCTGGGTCAGTGCAATCCCAAGCACAACTCCAGGCTGGGTGGTGAGTGGCTGGAGAGCAGCTCTGAGGAAAAGGCCCTGGGGGTGTGGGGTGAGGAAAAGCTGAAGATGAGGCTTCAGTGTGAGTGCAGCCCAGACAGCAACTGTGTGCTGGGCTGCAGCAAGAGCAGCTGTGGGCAGCAGGGCAAGGGAGGGGATTCTGCCCCTTTGCTCTGCTCTCCTCAGACCCCACCTGGAGTACTATGTGCAGCTCTGGAGCCCCCAGCACAGGAAGGACATGGAACTGTTGGAGAGAGTCCACAGGAGGGCCATGAAGATGATCAGAGGGCTGCAGCAGCTCTGCTATGAGGACAGGCTGAGAGAGTTGGGGCTTTTCAGCCTGGTGAAGAGAAGGCTTCAAGGAGACGTTATAGTGGCTTCCAGTATCTGAAGGGGGCCTACGGGAAGGCTGGGGAGGGACTGTTCACAAGGTCTTGTAATGACAGGATGAGGGGGAATGGGTTCAAATTGGTGGAGATTTGAACAGGATGTTAGGAGGAAGCTCTTTACAGTGAGGGTGGCGAGGCACTGGAACAGGTTGCCCAGGGAGGTTGTGGCTGCTCCTCCCTGGGTGTGTTCAAAGCCAGGCTGGATGAGGTCTTGAGCGACCTGATCTAGTGGGAGGTGTCCCTGCCTATGGCACAGGGGGGTTGGAACTGGATGATGTTTGAGGTGTCTTCCAACCTAAACCATTCTATGATTTTATTCTATGGTTCTAATACCTATTTAAACTCTTCACCTCGGGTCCAGTCATGCACCAAGATAGCAGTGAAGTGTGACAGTAACCTGCTGGTGGTTATTGTGGCTTGCACCCAGCGGCTTTGTGCGCTCAGGAAGTTGCTAGATGCTTAGTTCTCTAAAACGGTCCAAATAGGTAAATGAAAATCTCAAGGTGCCACAAGAGGCAGCAGCAGGGCAGCCACTTTGTTAGCAGACCTTAAATACGACTTATTTTAGTGTATTGTGAAGCAGTCAGTGTAATCTCTAATTGATGCTCTCTACCTCTGTTAATTTTTGACTTGAAGAAATGTCCCCTATTTAAAAAAAAAAAAAAAAAAGGGAAGATAAACCCAAAACAAAACACAACAACAACAAAAAACCTGTTTGCTGAAGGCTGATGTGTTGTAGATGCTGCATGCAGATCTGTGAGAGCAATTGCAGAGCATGTTGCTGCAGTTTCATCAGGGGAATAATTAGAACTAAGTGGCAGCCTTGGGCAGTCAAATATCACTGAGTAACAAGATGAAAGACAAAAGGCAAATGTAATCATATTTCACAAGTAGTAAGTCAAGGAGTCCTTTCTAGATCAGCCTTTCACAACAGGTGACTTTTTTTTTTTTTCTAGTTTATTGCAACTTCTTGTAAGGTAGATCTATGGAATGTGTGTGCTGGACCATAGACACTGTTGTGTTGGGTGTGCATGGTAATATAGTTTGTGTGCACGGAGAAGCCAAAGGCATAAGACGGAATTCAGTTGTGGAGGAATAGAGAAGGTTGAGGTAGTATCAAGAAAGTAGTTTAGCAACATCAGTATAATACATGGAAGCTGGATAGGAAGTGAGATTGGACACTTACCTCAGAGTGCAATCATGTGCCTCATAGTGGGATTTGCATCTTTTCTCCTGTCTCTTCAGGTGAAGTCAGATATAAGATCACTTCTTTAGTGCTGGGATCTCAACAGAATCATAGAATGGTTTAGGTTGGAAGTGACCTCAAAGATCACCCAGTTCCAACTCCCTGCCATAGGCAGGGACACCTCCCACTAGAACAGGTCCCTCAAGACCTCATCCAGCCTGGTCTTGAACACAGTATAGGTGTACATATACATATGTGGTATAGGTGATCTGTATATATACCATATATAGGTGGTATATAATATAGGTGTATATATACCATATATGGTATAGGTGATCCTGCTCTGCAGGGAGGTTGGACTGGACGATCTTTCAAGGTCACTTCCAGCCCCAGACATTCTGTGAAAGACTCATACATCTGCATCTTTAAGTCATGCAACCAGCCATGGCAGGGAGATCAGTGATACTCCTGAAGTGACCTCCTTACACTGCAGTAATGCTGAGCTAGTGCAACGATGAAAAAAAAAAGCTAGACCAAATACAAAGAACATAGGGAAAGTTATATAATCCATGACAGCTATCAAGACCTCTACAGAGCAGCAGAAACAGAATTACATTTATGTCAGCACATACTATAAATTCATGCCCCCCTCCTTTTTCTGAGGTATAAGCTTTGCTGAATTCAGAAGTTTGGATTAAAAAACATTTTTCACAAGAGGAAGCTAACATCAGTCAGGCTTGTTGGTAAGCCTTTGCTAATCACTTTTTGGACAATCATGCAGATTTTCTTCAGATTCTGTTTCTTAAGAGTTTCTTCTATCCAGTTGTTATCAATATTACTGGTATGGGGCAAAATGCTCTAATCTCTGATAAATATAGCTTAGTTTGTGACTTGACTCTAAGCCTCTCTTCACTGAGCAACGTAACATTTGGTGGTTTAGCAGAGCAAGCTGTACATCACAGAACCACAGAATCACAAAATGTCAGGGGCTGGAAAGAACGTTGAAAGCTCATCCAGTCCAAACCCCCTGCCAGAGTAGGATCACCTAGACCAGGTCATATAGGAACCCATCCAGATGTATTTTTAATATCTTCAGAGAGGGAGACACCACAACCTCCCTGGGCAGCCTGTTCCAGTGTTCTGCCACCCTCATAGGGAAAAAGATTCCTCCTCATGTTTCCATGAAACTTCCTATGCCTCAACTTCCACCCTTTGTCCTTTCATTGGGCATCACTCTGCAAAGCCTGGCTCCACCCTCCTGGCACTCACCCTTTACATATTTATAAACATTAATCTGGTCACTCCTTAGTTGTCTCCTCTCCCAGCTGCAGAGCCCAAATTCCCTCAGTCTCTCCTCATAAGAAAGATATTCTATTCCCTTCATCATCTTTGTGGCTCTGTGCTGGACACTTTCAAACAGTTCTATGTCCCTCTTGAACTGCGGGGTCCAGAACTGGACACAGTACTCCAGATGCAACTTCACCAGGGCAGAGTAGAGGGGCAGGAGAACCTCTCTTGACCTACTAACCACAGATCTTCTAACACACGCCAGAATGGCATTTCCCCTCTGTATTGGTTTTAAGCCAGCTACCCCTGAGCTCAAAAGCCCAATAAAAGTTCAGTCCACTTTGGAAGTAAAAAAGGTATGAAACTTTAACAACAAATAGGAGGGGAAAGGTTTTTTTTACAGAAGGTGGGGAAAAAAAAGGGGAACAAAGGAAAAAATACAGAAGCTGGGGAGAAAGGGAAAAAAGGGAAACAAAATACAAATACAACCCATGGAAGGCAATTGAGTCCAAAGGCTGAGATGCATGGTTTTGATGTTGGATGAAGGCAGGACGTAGCAATTTGATGGTGAAAAGCAGTAAGTCCAAGTTCCAAATAAAAATGGTGGTGCTCTCCATGAGGGTGGCAGAGAGCACATGGTCTGGCAGCAGAGAGCAGCAAAACAGTTGCTCAACCAGTCAGGACAACAGGAAGAGAGAGAAGACAACCTGGATTCCCCTTTTTATAGCCAGGTCCTAGCAGGAAGTGTGAGTGGCTAACCATGACACCTGGGAAAAGGTCAGACCACCCCTTGGGAGGAGTCAGAGGATTCCCAGGTGGGTTTAACCCTTTACACCCTTCTGGCCACAGGTGTACATTGTTGGCTCATGGTCAACCTCCTAACAACTAGGACCCCCAAATCCTTTTGCCCTTTGCTGCCTTCCAACAGGTCAGTCCCCAACCTATCCTGATCCCTGGGGTTGTTATTTCCCAGGTTCATGACTCTACACTTGTCCTTGTTGAATTTCGTTAGATGTCTCCCCGCCCAACCCTCCAGCCTGTCCAGGTCTGGCTGAATGGCAGCACAGCCTTCTGGTGTGGCAGCCACTCCACCCAGTTTGGTGTCATCAGCAAACTTACTGACAGTGCACTCTGTGCCCTCATCCAGGTCATTGATGAATATATTGAACAGCACTGGTGCCACTACTGACCCCTGTGGGACCCCACTAATCACAGGCCTAGAGAGAGAACTAGAACACAGCAAAGTCGTCCTGTTATGACTTGTACAATAAATCATATTTGAAAAGGTAGAAATTTTGGGGGGTTCTGGGCATTTTAAAATAGGAAGTACTATGTAGTAGTGCATGCAGGGCACAGCAGAAAAACAGGTGAACTTGAAAACTGAGGATAGCAAGAAAAAAAGAGAGGAGAGACTACTCATAGGCAACATCTATTTGTGTAACTTAGAAAAAATACTGTATACAAGTCTTTGATGTAGACAGCAATTCATAGGCACTGGACAGCAATTTAAGCACTGTAATAGACTGTCCAGGGAGGTGGAGGTCTTTAAGAAAAGATTGGATGTGGTACTTGGTGCCACGGTTTAGCTGATGTCATGGTGTCAGGTTATAGGCTGCACTTGATGATCTCAGAGGTCTTGTCCAGCCTCAATGCTTCTGTGACATGATTGTCTCTGCCCTAAGGACATAACTCCCTCAACTTCTAAACAAATATTTTTGCTCTTCTGAGATTTGAGAATATGTTCCATTTTGGAATAAATTCAAAATTGTCTCTGGACTAAACCAACCAAGGGCCTCAGTATTAGGTCATGGATTAATTTGGGTCATTGTACTATGGTTGGAGTAATTACAACTGGGAGTTTTGGGGTTTTTTTCACCAGAATCAAACTTTGAAAGAAACAGTAGATGGTAGAAGACAGTGATGGTGCTTTATAAATACGAGGCATGACAAGAAGATTTGCAAAGGATTCTGTTTTATTGAGGCTTCATGAAATGAAGATTGTTGTCCCAGGATTCATACCAAGTCAATAACTCCAAGGAACTGAAAATATGTCATGGTGGAATGAGTAAAAAAGACAGGAAATATCATTCTTACTCCTGAGTAGAGCTTTGCTCATATGAGGCTTATGCAAATATTTGGAAATTCATTAGTGCAGTAGAGATACTTTCCAGTTGGGGCTCTGTGAGACTTGCATTTTTGGTGCTGCACATAGTGTAATCGTGCCATGCAAAATGCAAGATACAATTCCCAAAAGTCTATTTACTGTTTATTTCTTTTTCTTTCTTGATGGTGACACAGGAACAGCTTGACAAGCTTGAGGGAGGCATTAGTTTGTCTCACAGTCACATCCAAGCTAGTCTGTACTAGTAACAGTTCATCTGCAATCTCTAAAGGATGCTAAACTCAGGAATGTTATTTGCATGTGAATGTTGGTGTGACCCAGTGCAGGGTGTGACCCAAGCACTTTATGGCTCCAAACTATGATTGCAATCCCACACTCAGTCTCCTGGGAAAGCACTCAGCATGGCTGAGGTTGCAAACCCTACCTAAAAGGTGTCCCTTCTGGAGGGGTGGAAGGGGACAAACCCATCAATCTGTCCCAGTCCTTTGGCATCCAACTGTTGATCTCCTCCAAACAGGATATGAGATTGGGGCTGCAGTGAAGTCATGTTCTTGGAGGTCAACCAGATGCTTCTGCTATTGTCACCATAAGCAACATTTGGCGTAGTATTTTTTCTATTATTTTACACTTCCAATGCTAGGTTTTATCTAGCACTTAGTGTGGATGCACAAATAGCTTTATATGAAAGAGCAGTTTAGATTTAGGCTGGAAATGGCTGGCTGGATAGAAACTGTTCTGGAGCCCCCAACACAAGAAGGACATGGAACTGTTGGAACAAGTCCAGAGGAGGCCATGAAGATGATCAGAGGCCTGCAGCAGCTCTGCTATGAGGGCAGACTGCAAGGGTTGGGGATCTGCAGCCTGGAGAAGAGAAGGCTTCCAGGAGACCTTGGAGTGACCTTCCAGTATCTGAAGGGGGCTTACAGGAGGGCTGGGGAGGGACTATTCACAAGGACTTGTAATGACAGGATGAGGGGAAATGGGTTTAAACTGGCAGAGGGGAAATTTAAGCTAGATGTTAGGAAGAAGTTCTTTACAGTGAGGGTGTTGAAAAACTGCCCCAGCGAGGCAGTGGATGCTCCCTCCCTGGAGGTGTTCAAGACTAGGTTGAGTGACCTCTTCTAGTGGGAGTTGTCCCTGCCTGTGACATGTGTGTATGTGTGTGTGTGTGTGTAATTGGATATTCTTTGAGATCACTTCCAACCTAAACCATTCTATGATTCTAAATAATGTTTAGCCACCCATACTGCCTCATTCCAGGTGAAGCCATCATCTTTACTTATACAGTTACAAGTTCATCAGGTAACTGAGCATGAATCAGGAGGAAATTGCAAGCTCTCAAGGTCCCTTCACAACCATCAAGAGTCTCTGAAGTTTAACAAAGCCTGTCTCTAAGTTCATAAGTCTAGGACCATGTAAGGAAAATTAATAAGTAGTTAATCTTAGGCCTTACCTGGAAAATATTTCTATGGAAACTGAATATTTGGCCCTGAAGGCTGCAGCACACCCTGGGAACTCTCTGTCAGAGTATTGAAGCAAATAGATGTATGCAGTGATGTGTCAGCTAGGATAGCATTCTGTAATTGTTGCACTTGTTTTATGGTTTTATGCATAATTCTTTCCCTCACTTTTAATCCTTGACTTTTACAGACTTGGATTGCCCCATATATATATATATNACAGCTCCTGCAAATCCCTTGAACATTGTGGCCACCTAAGAGTTGACAGCTGCAAGCACGTTACAGACAAACCTTCGTATCACACTAGCATGTCTGGGGACTTTGGCTACTCTGTTTCTATGGATAATAAAACAACACTAAATTAATGTGAACATAGTATTGTAGTCAGTAATGTGCATCTAGTGCCTCACCTATTCAAGGCACAGAATAAATAACCATTTGTGAAGTTAAAAAAAAAAAAAAAAAAAAAAAA
>VWZI01008216.1:2256171-2272740 GCA_013396835.1 Psilopogon haemacephalus
ATTTTAAAGGGAAATTAAAAATACCTTCACTTTTCAGCCAGTCTGCATAAATTGTGATATTTACAACTAGCAATATGGCTGAAATTTCTATTCTAGATACCAAGTTTTTCTGAGCTAACTTTATATGAAATTTTTATTCTAGATACCAAATTTTTCTGAGGTAACTTTATATGATATTTCTATTCTAGATACCATTTTTTCTGAGCTAACTTTACACAAAATTTCTATTCTAGATACCATTTTTTTCTGAGCTAACTTTATATGAAATTTCTATTCTAGATACCATTTTTTTTCTGAGCTACCTTTATATGAAATTTCTATTCTAGATTCCAAGTTTTTCTGAGCTAACTTTATATGAAATTCCTATTCTAGATACAATTTTTTTCTGAGCTAACTTTATATGAAATTCTATTCTAGATACATTTTTTTCTGAGCTAACTTTATATTAAATTTATATTCTAGATACATTTTTTTCCTGAGCTAACTTTATATGAAATTTCTATTCTAGACACCATTTTTTCTGAGCTAACTTTATATGAAATTTCTATTCTAGACACCATTTTTTCTGAGCTAACTTTATATGAAATTTCTATTCTAGATACCTTTTTTCTGAGCTAACTTTATATGAAATTCCTATTGTAGAAACCAAGTTTTTCTGAGCTAACTTTATATGCCTTCAAAGGCATTTCAAAGATTCCATTTTTGTGCTTAATTTGTAATAGGGGTTATTTTCAACCTTTCCCATGATCTCGGTGTCATGGGACTTTTATCCTCTGGGAGCCACGATGACACAAGCAACATTAGTAGCAACAAATGCACAATCCACTTTGAGTTTATGATAAGAAAGAAACTCACAGCTTCTGACGATCTCCTAGCAGGCAACAGCTTATACCTACTGCTGGTATAAACCCAGCTGCCATCAGTTGTGGAAGACTGCACAGGCTCACCTAGATGTCAGCAGAACTGCAGTTTATTTTCCCCTCTTTCTTGTGTTTCCTGTGTAACTGTCATAACACATACTCTCTCTGACTCATATAGCAACTGTAAAATAAGATTCTTCAGGTGTTTTGTTGGTTTTTTGGGTTTTTTTCTCCTATTTGGCTCTAAACAGCTTGTTACAGTGGGACAGATGCTGTCTTCGTTTGCTCTTGAGAGCAATTCACAGGGGAGAATGATGGGAGTGAGAAAGCATAGGGAATGTTTGTCAGAAGGGCAGGCTGATTTTGAAGCTTGTAGATGGATTCATATATCTGCATACAGCAGATAAAGTCATCAATAAAGTGATGAAACTTTTGAATAATGTGGAGGCCTATCCAGGGTGCAGATTCTAGGTCATGCAGATCAGTTTGGTGAGCGTATTAGCTGGCAGTTGCTCAACAGTTCAATGCAGAGAGAAGGAGAAATCCCTATCCCTTTGAGACATTTCTGTCACTTCAGGCAGACTCTGTGTGTATTCTTTTTCTCTTTTGTGCTTAAAGTGAGGATATCATTCCCTTGGAACATCCCATAATGAACAGATATTGTAAAATCAATCAGGTTTGAAAAGAACTATGAAGGCAATATGAGTGTGCTTTCAAATGTCTGCCCTGTACCTCCTCCACCCTGGGCCTGGTGTGCTCATTCTGGCTGCTATAAAATGAAGCACAGCACCTGTGCCACAGAATTGCAGGGTGCCACAAGGTCACTTTGAGCCTCCAGCTTGGTCTGCAACTAAGAATATCACTTCTGTGTACAAGTTTCTGTTTCAGTGTTATCTTCTTGGAATTTGGTATCAAACAGCTCTCACTTTTCTGAGAGACCACACACTGTGTTTGGGAAACACCAGCTTGTGCTGCATCAAATGAACTTCCTGCTGTGCCTCCTGAATGGCTTCCCTGCATTGAAAGAGGAGCAGCTAGGGAAATGTGGTCATACATTATTGATATTTGTGCTGTGTCTTGGCAAAGGATGTAACAATTTAATGGCAGAATTTAATACAAAATGTTGTTATAGAATCAGTCAGGGTTGGAAGGCAACCTCTCAAGCCTTAGTACAGAGGCCATACAAGCAACTGTATAGTATCCGTGTAGTATTGGAAATGAAGAAGTTACCTTGGTGTCCAAATTCTTCTACATTGCACTGTCTTTTGCTTCTAATGCCTTGGAAGCAGAGATTATATTTCCCCTTTTAAAATCTTAATGCTTTCTGGCTTTATAATTCTGTGAGCTAAATAGATTCTTTTGTGGTGAATATGTCTAATTTAGTGACAAACTTCCTGTTGTAATAAGTGCAGCTGAGACAAGGCAGGCCTGAAATCCATGGGGTGCTGGAACAACCCTTGGACAGATGAAGTGTTAGCTGTTGGTAGAAAGAAGAAGAAGATATCTGCAGATCTTCATATGAGTCCAAAAGATGACTCAGTGGAAGAAAAAGGCAATTCCAAATTATCCCCTGTCATCATCTATAAAAAAACCATTTCTGACATCAAACTTTTTCTGTTTCCAAACATCAGTACAGGGCTCCAGACAAAACAGAACAAACACAAACCCAAAAATTAGTTGCAACAAGGTGAAGTAAAGCACAGTAGTATTTAAGCAGCTTAATGAGAAATCAAGTGGAGGTTTTTTGGTATATTCCCACAACTTAAGTCAATGCAAACATTAACACTGTAAGTAGTTGTTAGAGTTTATTGCTTTCATCCTAGGAGCCAAGATGGGACCTGTACCTCATTTTTATTACTGTGTGGTCAAAACTGGCTACAAGTGAGAATTAATTTTAAATGCAGGTAATTAAAAAACCCCATTCCTTTAGTATGAAATAATAAATCCTCTGAAGAAAAAAGGTCTACTGCAATAACTCCAAAGATTTAAAATCCTTAAGTATCTTAAGGATAGAAATTGATGACTAGAACAAGGATAAGGCCAATATAACACTGTGAACTCAAAGAAATATATCAATGAAGATGAAAAATGTAGCAAATTGCTTGCTGCCAAATGATGATGGGGGACTGGGAGCTACTTGTTTCCAATCTATTGTGAGATCCACAGTCAAAATCTTCAATCTTGCCATCAGTTAGTTGAGTTGTGTCTCGCCTAACTCCAACCCTTAGCCCATAAAGTCTTATTTAATAGCAGCAATGAAGGCTTCCTAATATGAAAATAAAAACTTAACAAAAAGATGTTGATAAGAGGAAAACCTCCTACTAATAAAGCGACCTTCATTCTGTTTTACCTGTTACTCAGAAAAATGAATATATTTTCGTTAGGACAAACATGGAATCATAGAATCATAGAATGGTTTAGGTTGGAAGAGACCTCAAAGATCATCCAGTTCCAACCCCCCTGTGCCATAGGCAGGGACACCTCCCACTAGAACAGGTCGCTCAAGACCTCATCCAGCCTGGCCTTGAACACCTCCAGGGAGGGAGCAGCCACAACCTCCCTGGGCAACCTGTGCCAGTGCCTCGTCACCCTCACTGTGAAGAACTTCCTCCTAACATCCCATTCAAATCTCCCCTCCGCCAGTTTGAACCCATTCCCCCTCGTCCTGTCATTACAAGACCTTGTGAACAGTCCCTCCCCAGCCCTCCTGTAGGCCCCCTTCAGATACTGGAAGGTTACTATAAGATCTCCTGGAAGCCTTCTCTTCTCCAGGCTGAAAAGCCCCAACTCTCTCAGCCTGTCGTCATAGCAGAGGTGCTGCAGCCCTCTGATCATCTTTGTGGCCCTCCTGTGGACCCTCTCCAGCAGTTCCATGTCCTTCTTGTGCTGGGGGCTCCAGAACTGCACATAGGAGTCCCCATCCTTGGAGGTGTTTAAGAAACGTGGCTATGGCACTTTAGGATGTAGTTTAATAGCCATGGCAGTTTTAGGCTGACAGTTGGACTCAGTGATCTTAGAGGTCTTTTCCAACCAAAACAATTCTATGATTCTAACTAATCTGGAAGTTAGCCTTGCTTGGAGCAGCAGCTTGTACTAGAGGACCTCTAGAGGTCCCTTCCAAAATGCATTGTAATTTAAGTTCTAATTTGCTGTTTCTCATTTATATTAAATCTTCTTTCACCTCAATTCTTGCAGTTTTACAGGGCTCTCAAGTAAGTGCAAATAAATCAATAAAATACAAGGACATTAAATGGTTAAGCCGCACTGCCGTGGCAGTAAACAAGAATCAGGTCTGTCAGATCTCAGATACGGCCATGAGTGGCCATCAGCTAAAGTCACTGAACTGGACAAACTGCTGCCTGAAGAAAACAGGCCCAGGGGCTGAAATGGAGGAGTCCATAGCTGCTTGGGGGAAAATTCAGTGAGTCCCCATGCTGGAGTATCTGGCAGTGCTGATCACATCAGCGCCTAATGGTAGTTAAGCCCATGCTGAGAAGATTCACCTATTGTGGTGGTTTAGCAGTTCCCTGCCCCCCCACCTTTTTATAAACCCTGGCTAGGACTCAGAAAACACTGAAAGTTAATAAATGAAGCTTTGTATTTACAGCNGTCTAATTTCTCACTCAAATCCTCCAATTAGTTCAAACCAGCACACCTATAAACACCACATTTTGTTTAAAACCGTCTGCTCTCTTGGCCAGCAGCTTCTCAAGGGAACTGCCCAGCCAGCTGCAGGAAAACTCCCGTGTCCTCCTTAGGACAACCTGACCTATTGTGTGTGCTCAATTGTGAGTGAATGGAGAGTGCTGACAAGAGCGGGTAAGGCAACACATCTGTCTGTCTCTCCACTAAAGAAATAAGCTATCAAACTGTCTCTGCCTGGCAGAAGTGCATTGATTGAAGCACATGAGAATTTTTCATTTACTCTAAGCTTTTGGATTCCTTCGAAACTGCTCTAGCATCTACCTCATAAATGAGGGAAGTTAATTGACACTGGGGGAGCATTGTCTCTCCCTGCTAGAGTGATTTGATTGGGGCTGCTGTCAGAAGTTATATATGTTATGTTCAGCTCGGTACTGAAAAACAGTCTTTGCCATTTGCCCTGTTCTCACAGACAGGGGAGCTCAGGCCATTGTTCCTGATTTGTTTTCAGTTGTTGCAGTCTGCATGCTGTTAATTTAACAGCCTGTAACTTAGCTGAGGATAACAAGAATATCTCTTTGGAACAATACAGAGCAAAGGCACATGAAAGGATAATTAATTCTAGTTGCATAGTACTGAGTGCATCCTGATTTATCTGTCACAATGCTCATTTACTCTGTAAAGTTCAGCAGGAATTTTGCAGTATGCATGGGTCTACTTCAACATCCCATAAATTCAAAATATCTTTCTGGCTTCAGTTTTCTCACAATTCTAATTTCAGGACTGAGTGATTTATATTTACACGTGAATAAATTTTCACCACGTCTCACTCTCCTCCGTGTAGCAATTCACTTTCTCCAGGGGACAGGGTAGAGTTTGGAGGGAGAGAACAAGAAGAGAAATGCAAAGTCAGTCCTAGTGCCTTCATTAGAGGAGAGCAGCTTCTGCTGTGGGTGCATTTGCAAAACCTACTTCCAATCCCTTGTGAAGGACCTGCACCTTCTTTTAGGACTATAAAGGTCTGTCTTGATTTAAAAACAAAAGGAATCTGACACATCCTTATTTTTACCCTTGTTCCATTTGACTATGATGTGCACATAATACACCTTAAAGAGGTAGCTTCTTTTTAAATGTAGATACACCACCATTTAAATGTGTTGCAGAGCCTCGGGTCTGAGGGAATAATAGAAGCAGAGTTACAACAAAATGATCAGCAGGGATGAGACAAGGAGCAATGGCTACAAATTGAAACACAGAAGGTTTCACCTCAACATGAGAAGAAACTTCTTTACTGTGAGGGTGGCAGAGCCCTGGAACAGGCTGCCCAGAGAGGTTGTGGAGCTTCCTTGTCTGGAGACTTTTCAAAACCTGTCTGGATGCATTCCTGTGTGGACTACCCTGGGTGATGTTGCCTTGGCAGGGAGGCTGGACTTGATGATCTCTGCAGGTCCCTTCTGACATCCATAGTTCTGTGATTCTGTGAAAATTATTACCACTTCCTTTGGCTTCTGCAAAGTGTGAATATGCTTTAAAAGGAGGGAACAAAATAATAGTAAAACTGTTAGGAAAAGAAAGTAAGTTTCACTTTGCAGTAATGAGAAAGAGAAAAGGACCATGAGTTTAAAGAAAGAAGAACAGTGAAGCATATTTTTTTTTCAAAGGAGATTTGAGTCTTGGGGGTGGAAATCCCATTGGTTATCTCATTTGTGTTGGCTTTGCTTTTGTTTTGAGACTGAGGAGAGATGTTCTTGTAATGACAGGATGAGGGGGAATGGGTTCAAATTGGTGGAGGAGAGATTTAAATGGGATGTTAGGAGGAAGTTCTTCACAGTGAGGGTGGTGAGACACTGGAACAGGTTGCCCAGGGAGGTTGTGGCTGCTCCCTTCCTGGAGGTGTTCAAGGCCAGGCTGGATGAGGTCTTGAGTGACCTGTTCTAGTGGGAGGTGTCCCTGCCTATGGCACAGGGGGGTTGGAACTGGATGATCTTTGAGGTTTCTTCCAACCTAAACCATTCTATGATTCTATGTTCAACTTTCCCCCTTAAAAAACAACATACTTCATACTTAAGTGCAAGGGGGAAACAGTTATAAACCTGCAGTGTTTCTTCCCTACAAATCCATGAGTACTTTGAGGTTACAGGTAATTTTCTGTTACACCTGGTAGGGTGGCAATGCTTTGCTGTGGACATTTCTGTCCTATGGTTGTGAATCTGAAAGCTTTTACAGTACCTCCAGGGAGTTTCCCAGATTTATCTATTCAGTTATTTCCAGTAACTGTTTAATTATTTTACTTCCTATTTTTTGATAGTCCAGAAATACCTGTATCATGAGTGTGTTCCCAATCCTTAGGGTTTTGGTTCTAGGGGTTAGGTCTTCCATGTCATGTTAGGAGAGTTTCAGTCCTTCTTCTCAGTTTCTCCTTTTGTTTCTATACAGCTGCACCAGCCACAAGCATCGCCTCAGCAAGACCATTCAACCCCCCTTTTTAAAATTCAGCAGCAGTCTGGGTGTCTCTGCCCTCTGGAGTGGTGAATTCTGCTGGCTGACACCACTCTAGAGGAAGAAGAAATCCTTCTCTTGGCCAAGTACTTGCTTATTCTTTTGACACAGGCTCATGTAAAGAGGAAGGACTGGCATTATTTTTTGTCATTATTTTGCCAGTTTTGGTAGGATACAGAGGCTTTTCTCAGCACAGAGCCCGGGCTGTGCTAGGCACTGCATACATATCTATGTGAGGACAAGTCCCAGCCTTGAAAATCTCACCCTTATCAAAAGTAAAACCACAAGGGAACATGTTTCTGTAAACAACAGGGTGATTATCATTGTGTGTAAGCTCGACTTCTTCTCTCAGCTCATTGAAAAGCAACCCTGTGAAGGGTCAGGAGGGAAGGCAACTCAGGTTTCTTCCTCTTTCAGAGGTGGTCCAGTGCAGAGGCAAGGATGGATCATTGTGCGAAGCTGATGCATCAGAGCCTTTCTGCTGCTGTGCCTGTCACCTGCAGCCTGGCACAATGACTTTTCCTTGTACCCTTTACCTTCATCACCTACTCGTGTCTTTTTTGTAGGGTCATGGAGGGAGGGAGAGACCCCAGTGCTGCCTGGCTTGATAGAGGGATGAAGGGGAGTCAGCTTTGGAAGTCTCATATTCATGGTGTGCCAGTGATGGGCACACTGAGATCAGGATCTATCTGTTGTAGGCAACACACTGTGTTTAGAACCTCTGGTACCAGAGGGGTCAAATGTCTGGCATCTTTCTGCCACTAGAAAGGACGAAAATGCTTTTGATCCATCATTGTGTCAGTGGGTGATGATGAGTGCACATATAAAGGGATGGGAAAAGTGATGAGGCATGGCAATAAAAAGGAAAGGAAGAACAGGGAAAGAGGAGAGGCATGATGGAGAGGGGTTTAATCTTCTCATTGGCAAAGGGGGAACACACAAACCAAGAAATTTTTAGTCTAACTAAAATTATAACTCGCTAACATATATGCAACACAGTTAATTAGTAGTAGTACAGTTACAATACACAAATATTCACAGTCAAAATTAATTTATATGAAATAAGACCTATTAATAAAGTGATTAGAAGTTGTTGTGCAAGGAAAGCAGCCTCACAAACCTACCTCTTACTCTGCAATGTTATCCTTCTTTCTGCTGACTCTGTGATGTGGGGCGAATGGCATAGGTCCTTCATGGGAACAAGAAGAGTATCGGGTTTGCAGCAAGGCATCGGTGTCCTGTATGTCATGATCCTAGGAACACCCCCAACCCTTGCTATTCATGCCCAGCTCACAGCCCATGAGCACATTTCAGCCCCGTGGGACAGTTGATCCCCGCCCCAAGGTGCTGCATCAGGGCTGGTCTCCAGCTCCTCACAGCCCTGCCCTGCCCTGCCCAGCCTCTGCCCGCCAAAGAGATGCCCACATATTGGTCTCATCACATATGGGCCCACATATAGTGACCCAACCCCATGGTTGTGCCTGGCCATCCTGTGGTTCCATCTGTCACCAGTTGCTGTTACAAATTATGCAAAATTAACAATCAATATTAATATTGATATCCAGGCAAAGATTGTTAATAGCTATGGAATTTGTTTATTAACATTAAATTTCACCAGAAAACTTATTCACAATGTTGGAAACGCAGGGTTTGGATACTTATAGTCAGCGGGAGCAGGAAAAACTAGAACACTTTAAGAGACAAGTACCAAATGCAAACATTAAAACTGGAAAGAGGTTCTTAGTTTATACCTCTTGCCCACCAGGGGACTCGAGAGGCTCCTTTCTGCTGCTGAGGCAGAAAGGCACAACAGACTCCAGTTACATAATTTCTTAGAGAGAGACTTTGAAATATTTACTAGTATCAGACAGTACCCAAAGCTCGAAGGGAATTCTGTTGGTATCTTGAAAGTTGTTGTAGGCAGACCGTGTGGCAGGGCAGAACAGTAACAGTGAAAGCAGCAAAGCCTGTGGCAGAAGCCTATGTATTGATTGCCCGAATGTAAATGGCCACCATGGGCACACAAATTCACCAATCAGAATGGCACTTTGCCAAACCTGACCATGTTAGGTGAAGTCAGGAGCTTGCTTTCCCTGATTTGGAGGGAGGAACAAGCCTGGGCAAGTCTTGGACCCTCAAAGTGGGTGTCTTCAAGTGTTTTGTCTTCTCCCTGCACTCTGCTTCCTCCTCCCCCAGCAGAGGGAAGGGACTATGGGATCATGCCTCAGCAAGCCAGGACATGTATCTTCCACAACAGTTGGTAAATGGATTATAGCCCTGAAATCTCCAATATTATCCTGGGCCTGGGCTGCATCCCTACTGTCCCATGGCCCTACATCCCGTGGATTCTGCTGTCCTCCTACATCATTATATCAGAGTTACAAATATGTCATAATACATAGACTTGTTGCTGTTATCTGTATTAAAAACACTATGTTATATAGTTGTACCATATGACATGAAGCTGTTGGGGGGTGGTTGACACTGTATCAGGCTGTGCTACCATCCAACAAGACTTGGACAGGCTAAGTGCTGGGCAAAGACAAACCTCATGAAGTTCAACAGGGACAAGTGTAAAGTCTTGCATTAGGGGAGGAACAACACCTGGCAACGGTACAGACTAGGGGTTGCCCTGCTGGAAAACAGCTCCACAGAGAAAGACATAGAAGTCCTGGTAGACAGCAAGTTCTCCATGGGCTAGCAAAGTGCCCTTGTGGCCAAGAGAGTCAATGGCATCCTGGGGTGCATCAAGAAAATTGTGTCCAGCAGGTCTAGGGAGGTTTTTCTCCCCCTCTGCTTTGCCCTGGTGAGACCACACCTGGAATACTGTGTCCAGTTTTGGGTTCCCCAGTTGAAGAGACAGGGATCTGCTGGAGACGGTCCAGCAGAGAGCTAAGACGATGATTGTGAGACTTGAACATACCTCCTATGGAGAAAGACTGAGAGCCCTGGGGCTGTTTAATCTGGAGAAGGCTGAGAGGGGATCTTTTAAATGCCTATAAATATCTGAGGGTTGGATGTAAGGTGAAGGCAATGATCTATTTTTGGTGGTGCCCAGTGATAGGACAAGGGACAATGGGTACAAGATAGGATACAGGAGGTAGTTCCACCTGAACATGAGGAGACACTTCTTTACCGTGAGGGTGATGGAGCACTGGAGCAGGCTGCGCAGAAAGGCTGTGAATTCTCCTTCTCTGGAGACTTTCAAAACCTGCCTGATGTGTTCCTGTGCAGCCTGCCTCTAGGTGACCTTGCTTTGGCAGGGAGGTTGGACTCGATCTTCGGAGATCCCTTCCAACCTCTAACATTCTGTGATTCTGCCATTTGATTTTACTCAGTTTTGAAATAGATGGCAGCACTCCCCATGGCTCTAGTGAGTGGAATGTCCTCTGCATTCCTGCACTAGCTGATTGTGATCCATATAAGATTGTGAAGAAAAATCTGCCAGATAATTCATAATGTCACAGAGCCCTTGTCTTACTGGAAGGCTTTTCATCAGCAAGCATTTAACTTTTATCTTAGCCACAAATGTACATGGTTGTAATTGGCTTGCTAGTAACTGGATGGGCTGGATGGCAAGTTCATAAGTCATTGATGGTGGCAGCTTCAGGCTGAAGAATTAAGAGCTCAGCTGGTTCATCTATCCTAGTCAGCTCACTCAATCTCCCTTGTGGCTGTAACAGTAGTTAGGAATAAAGAACAAAAAATCTGGTACCCCCTGACAGCAAGGCTGAGGGACAAACAGGTAAGGTGTATGTTTACTGATGGGATCTTCAAATTAAGTGAAAGAGAGACCATGACATCCAAAAGGTGTAACTCCTTCTTCTCTGACTTGGGGATGCAGACACCACAAGGAACCCAAGCAAATTATTTCCCCTTCCCCCCACCCCTTTTTTTTTCTTTTTTTTTCTTTTTCTTTAAGATGCAAACCTTTCTGCAGTGCAGTGGGCAAAGTGATTTACTCTTTGAGGCACTTTTATACAACACTCTATGGAAAGGTTATTAAAGAAGTGCAAGTAGCTTCTGTAATTTCATATTAATCGACTAAGCACAAGCTCTTCAATAAAGGAATTGATTAATTGCTTCTTAAAGTTCCAAGAGAGGAGAGAGGAAGCCTTTTAGCAATTCTGTTGCATTTTCAGGAGGGAGGGAGGGGGAAAATAAACACCAAAAAACCCCAAAAACTTTAGGCTTTGCCTAAAGCTATTTCTTTGATAGCAGACCTCAGGCTCCTAATTAATTTATACATTTATAGAAATGTCCCTAGCACAGAATCATTGAATTGTTTTGATTGGTAAAAGACTCCTAAGATCATCAAATCCAGCCATTGACCTGAACAACACCCTTAAACCACATCCCAAAGTGCCATATCTACAAGTTTTTTGAACACTCCACCACCTCCCTGGGAAACTTATTCCAACGCCCGAGCACTCTTTCGGTTAAAAAAAAAATAAATCCTGAATATCCAATCTAAACCTCCTCAGGCTTATTTAGATCACATCTATCTCACTAGTTATATTAACATATAACTGATCAACTAGTAACATCTGAGTTTAGAGCAATTACATTCACTTAGATTTTACTGAAAATGTTATTTATTTAGTTAGTTAGTTACTTATCTATCTATCTATAGCACAAAAGATGACAAATCTAAGTAGACTATTTTATAACCAGAGATACCCCCAAAACCCCTCCCAATCAGATTACAAATGACACTGGGACTCAGAGAATCTCTATGTTTGTTCTTCATATCCTCTCTCCAGCATTACTTTCGGGGTAAGACCACCTCTAGCCACCATGGAAAATGTTATTACAGAATCACAGAAATGTCCAGGATGGAAAAGCCCCTCAAGATCACCAAGTCCAAAGGATAACCCTACTCTACAAGGTGCATCCTAAACCGTATCCTCAAGCACCACATCCAAACAACCTTTAAACACGTCCGGGATTGGTGACTCCACCACCTTGCAGGGCAGCTCATTCCGGTCCCTGACCAATCTCTCCATGAAAAACTTTTCCCTACTGTCCAGTCTAAACCTACCCAGTCTCAGCTTGAGGCCATTCCCCCTTGTTCTGTCTCCAATTACCTGTGAGAAGAGACCAGCAGCAGCCTCTCCACAATGTTCCTTCAGGTAGTTGTAGACATCAATGAGGTCTCCCCTCGGCCTCCTCTTTTTCAAACTAACCATCCCCAGCTCCCTCAGTCACTCCTCATAAGATTTATTCTCCAGGCCCTTCCCCAGCTTTGTTACCCTCTTCTGGACATGCTCCAGCACCTCTACATCTCTCTTGTATTACAATGCCTAAAACTGAACACAACACTCAGGGTGTGGCCTCACCCAAACCAAGTCCAAGGGGACAATCACATCTCTACTTCTGCTGGCCACAGCATTTTTAATCCAAGCCAGGATGCCATTGGCCTTCTTGGCTGCCTGGGCACACTGCTGGCTCATATTCAGCTCCTGTCTATTACAACCTCCAGATCCCCTTCTTCTGGGCAGCCACAGTGCCCCAGGCCTGTAGCATTGCTTGGGGTTGTTGTGACCCAAGTGCAGGACCTGGCATTTGGCCTTGTTGAAACTCATCCCATTAATGTTGGCCCATTGGTCTAGCCTATCCAAGTCCCTCTGAGGAGCCTCCCTACCCTCATTCAAATCAACACTGCCACCAAACTTGGTGTCATCTGCAAACTTACTGATGACACTCTCTGTGCCTGAATCGAGGTCATCAATAAAGATGTTAAAAAGAAGTGGTCCCAACACAGATCCCTGAGGAACACCACTTGTGACCATAATTTTTTCTCTAAGCAGGAAATAAATACTTTCCAGGATTGAGTTGTTTTTTTTTTTTTTCCATGGCATAAAGAATGGAGGAGCATGGCCTGGTAGTCACTGTCTTTTTTTATTATTATTTTTATGCCACTCATTATCTGTGCATTCCTCTGGATTAACCTTGCATTTTTATGATCTCAAATCAGGTGCAATTCAGCTGTTTCTCACTGTGGCTGCACGTGCTTGCAAATCCAAAGAAGAATCAGGTTCGCTTTGTCTATTTTTCTCCTGAAAGCTCTATGGATACGGTCATGTCTGTTTTCAATGACAGTGGAAATTCCAGTATGGAGCAGTTAAACTTAAATCCTGAGGCTCCCCCAGACAGCACTGCACCACTTGAACACTTGCCCATCCATTCTCAATACATCCTGGGCTCCCACGAGTCTGCAGGTTTGTTCCCTGCACTGTGCCTTCTGTCGTGTGTACACCTGCAAAGGACATTGCAACTGGCTGGGTCTGCAGCATTTGGCTGAATTCCATGCAGGAAAGGGGGGGAGATGTCAGCAATCACATCTGTCAGGTGGTCGTGTGTGTCTAAGTCATTTGTTGTGTGTAAGTCATTCCACAGAATCCCAGCACAGAAAATATCTTTAGGCTGATCAACAACAGAGGGAAATTCTTTGGCATATATGATTTTTTTCTCCAAACAGAAAAAAACCAACCAAACAAAAAACAACACACATGAAATGCCTTCTTCCTCATGTGTGTTAACACTGTTCTGTTTTCCTATAATATTAATATCAAATAATGTTATAAATGTCCACACCTACTGCACACATTCTGAAGAAAACATGATAAAGCACAGAAATAGAATTTATTATTCCTTAAATTGCTCTGCAAGGTTCAGCATCAGGGGCGAGGCAATCCCAAGCACAAATACAGGTTGGGCAGTAAGTTGCTGGAGAGCAGCCGTGAGGAGAGGGACCTGGGGGTGCTGGTGGATGAGAAGCTCAACATGAGGCAGCAGTGTACACTTGCAGCCCAGAAAGCCAACCAGATCCTGGGCTGAATCAGCAGAAGTGTGGCCAGCAGCTCGAGGGACTTGATTCTTCCTCCTCTACTCTGCCGTGGTGAGACCCCACCTGGAGTAAAGCGTCCATTTCTGGAGCCCCTAGTACAAGAGTGATGTGGACATGCTGGAGTGTGTCCACAGAAGGGCTGTGAGAATGATCAGGAGGTTGGAGCACCTCTGCTATGAGGACAGACTGAGAGTTGGGACTGTTGAGTCTGGAGGAGGCTCCCGGGCGACCTTCTTGTGGTCTGAAGGTCAGACCCCCCCCCGAAGGGGATCTGCACAAAAGCTGGGGAGGGACTTTTTAGGCTCTCAGTTAGTGATAGGACTAGGGGAAATGGAGCAAAGCTGGAGATGGGGAGATTCAGACTGGATGTGAGGAGGAAGTTCTTCAGCATGAGAGTGGTGAAGCCCTGGAATGTGTTGCCCAAGGGGGTGGTTGGGGCCACTTCCCTGGAGGCGTTTAAGGCCAGGATGGATGAGACTCTGGCAGAGGGGTTGGAACTAGCTGATCCTTGTGGTCCCTTCCAACCCTGACTGATTCTATGATTCTAACATCCCATTTATTCTACCATTTCCCCTTTCCTCATTGTCATGTCCCACTTTCTTTCTGCGTTATCCTTTTAATTTTTTTTTTCCTTTTGCATATTTTCTTCCCAACTGAAAAACAAGCAAAAAATAGCAGCCCACAGTGGTCTTCTGTCCTTTCTTAAAGGGAATTGAATCAGGGGGTGGTTTTGGCCTACTCTCCAGGAAAGAAGCAGAGAGAGGTACTAAATGTTTATCCCTGCCAAGAACTGTAGCAGTCCCCAACCTTTTCTTTAATAGCATCCATCGTATTCCTTTCTGCCTCCCACGGGGGGAAGCACTTTTGTGTATAAATTACTATTATTATTTACCTAGGGTGTGTGTGTATGGCAAGCTGGCACACACAGTTTGGAAATGTCAATTTCGATGTCAGTGTTCACTCACGCGAATGACCTGGGTGACCTCTCCATAGTCTGATTCTTTTCAGGTTTGAAGGTTTGTAAATAACAATTTCCCTGTTAACAAGATAAGTGTTATGGTTATCTGTGTATTTCATTGCTTGTTTAGGTAACGTAAAAGTGGAACTGGCACTCCCCTCCCTGCATTATTTCACGAGATTTGTTTTTGCATTTTCCTGGGTTGTGGATGGCTCTCTGGGCTAGGAAAAAAAACCCCCACAAACAAAACACAAGACAGCCAAACAGTAGCAGAAATAGAATCATTAGAAGATACAGCTAGCAAGGGGCTTTGCCAGCCAAGGAGGTGAAGTTGGCTGAACTGCTTTTGGTGGGTTTTTGGTGGTTTGGGGTTTCTGGCTTTTTTTTTTGTTGTTGTTGTTTTTGTTTTTGTTTTTTTTTTAAGCAGGGTTAAGGTGAACTCCTAAACAATTATAGAGTGAGGCTCCACCTCTCGAAGCCCTGATGTGCTCAGGTTACTCTCTTCTCTAGCTCGTGGGATCCTGCGGTGAGCCTCAGGTTTGCTTCCCTGCTGCCCACTGCTTTCAGCTGTGAGCCATTCCGACAGCCTCGAAAAAAAACAGTTTGCAGAGCTCAGAGCTTATGCTCAGGAAGATCTGATAGAAAACACCTGATCAAGGGTGGAGTAGCACCACTTTAGAAGAGGTTCGACAACGGAACGGCTGCAAATAGTAGCTGAGCAATGCCTTCCTTTGTTCTTTTCTGAAAAGTGTTTGGGAAGAGCCCGGCGAAGCCGTCAGGGGCGGCTCTGACTTCACCTGCCTCTGCAAATGAGTCACAGAATGTTATAAAAAGTAAGGACCTGCCAAGTTTCATTTCTTGGAACTGACTGGAAGTTTCAGCGAGCAGCTGCACTTCCATTAGTTCAGACTCTGCCCCTGCAGTTTTCTTGAACAGGGCTTGGAACTGACGTGCAAAAACACAGAAAGTTTGCAGCAAAAAGGACCTGTTGCTAAGTTTGGGTAATGTGGCTTAGGTCTAGAAATGCACTTGGTCTAGATCTGGTTTAAGCCTTCATGAGGAATCTTGGTGAAGCCTGAGACTCAGGAACATAATTAATCAGGTTCGTAAGTCTTTCAGAATTGGTGATTCTTATTAAAAAATCAGGAATGGAACCCCAGAAATCAGGTTAGCTCTTTTCTCCCTGAAGGGGGTGTTCTTTTTACTGTCTGATGTTTGCTAACTTTCCTCTGGAGTCAGAAAACCCAAGCACTTACTTGAAAGTGAAATCAGGGGGGAAAAAGAAAAAGAGATTCTCGAGGGAGAGCTCGATTTCAGGATTGGAAGTGGCTCATTATAGAAATCCCGACCGTGGCAACAGCCTAACATGAGGACTTTGGCTACCTGTGAGAACGCCAATAATATCTGCACGGGACTGCTCCTCTGGGCTCAGGGAAAGCCACGTGTAAGTTGTCAGGGCCGGCAGGAAAGTGATGGCAGATGGAAACAAGAAACACCTGAGAGATTTCATCCGGGCTTTCTAACGAAGACGAGAGAGACTTTTCTCGTAGTCGACACGTTCCACAGGTGGTTTAGATAATACCTGCTTTTTCGGGGAAGAATTCTGCTTTACCAGCTTTTGGTAGGTTCTATGTGCGGCTTTTTTTTCCCCCTTTCCCCCTCTCCTTCTTGGTTGGTTGTGGGTTTTTGGTTTATGGTGGGGGTTTTTTTTGGGGGTTTTTTTTTTTTTTTTTTTTGGTGCGTTGTTGTTGGGGGGTTTT
>VWZI01008216.1:2272910-2299659 GCA_013396835.1 Psilopogon haemacephalus
GCCGCTGCTCCTGGTGACCGGCGGCTTCGCCCAGCCGCTCCGGCACTTTGTTGGCGGCGCGGACCGGAGCCCCCGCGCCTGCCCCTGACCAGCCCGGCGGCGGTGGGGAGCCTCGGTCACCCCTGCCCCGGAGCCCTGCAGCCGCCGCCGTCCCTCCTCGGCACGGGAGCTGGGCGGTGCGCTCGAGGGAGAAGAACGCCCTAGAAGGTAAGGGGCTGGTGGGGTGTTTTTTGTTCCGCGACCCTAAAAGCTGCCCGGGCAACCGGTGTGTGGACCGTTAACCCCATAACGTGGCGGTCTGGCGTCTCCCAGGTCCTGCTGAGGCGAGTTGGGCTGGGGCTGCCTCCCTCCTCTGCTCGCGCAGGGGCCGCCGAAAAACTGCCGCCCGGGCCCTGCGGGCTGGGCACGGCTCTGCCGTGCTGCGGTGGCTGGGCACGGCGCTTGCCGCTGCAGTGGCTCTCCTGGCGTGTACGCGTACGTGTGTGTGTAGGTGTGTGTATATTTTCCTTCCCCCTTGCGGTAACGCGAGCCGCCGCCACACCTGCTCGCTCCCCTTCTGCTGAGCTTCCACTAGCAGCGCGCCGCTGCCCCGGGGGCGGCCCGGGCGAAGGGCTGAGGATCCTTGCCGCTCCCTAGGAAAGTGAAGGTCCGCGCCTGTGCCCTCTTTCCTCGTCCTGCCTCACCTTCTACCAGGTGACTTGGCTTTCTGTCCTCTTTGTGGTATTTTTTTTTTTCCCCCGGCGGTTAAGCTGGCTTTTCCAAAGCTGGCGTGTATTTCTGCTAGCCGGCAAAGGGCAGCTTTCGGGTGGGATAATCCTGTTGCATGCCCGTGTTTCTTCGGTTGCGCTGCCCTGCTGTCTTCCTTCTCCGCTCGCTGTTCAGCTCTTCATCCGCTAACTTTCCTTGGCGTTCTTTCCCTTTTCGTGCCTCCCCATCACTGTGACATGCAGTCGTGTGCATTGCCCGGGTGCACGAAGGATGACCTGAACGCCAAGTGGAAAACAGGTTTGTGGCATTTTGTGATGTGATCTGAGATGCTCCCGTGTCCCCTCCGCCTCCCCTCACCCCGGGTAACCTCAGTAGGTCTGCGTTGTGTCCATTGAAAAGTGAGACATTGTAACTGCCACTAAACCCTATTTCCAAGCTAGATAGTAGCAGGCAGTAGGCGAAGGGAGTAACAGGTGTTTCTTAGTGTTTGGGAACCAACCCTCCCACTCAAAAACGGTGTTTTGTCTTTGGTTGTGAGTCCTGTATCCCCCAGAGATGCAGTGCTGTGAGCTTTGGTGGAGTCTACTTGTCTACCTAAAGTGCTGAAGATGAAACTATTATCTCTCTATGTTGTGTCTACTGAAGTATTAACTGAATGATGGATCTTGTGTGTCTTATTGTTGATCATATTTTAACTGTCTCTCCATTATCAAAAATGTGGTCCTCCTGCCTTGCTGCTTGACCATCTATCTTCTTGTTTGTGGTTGTGCTATGTCTGCATGTCACCTACAAAAGTTGCTAACGTGGAAGAACCTAAAAAAATTACCTTTTTTTTGTTGTTGTTTGCAACTGGAAATAGTGAATCACCATTGTGTAGGTGGTGTTTCTATGCAAATGCAGCAGCTCTTGCCCTCTAAGAAGTGGTCCTCTCCTAGGCCTTGTTGGTAATGGGTTGGTGGTTGAGCACTGGGGACTGCAAAGAGCTTACAGTGTTTCCAAGGTGTAAGGGAGACAGACACACTATGTCTCATTTTGATTCACAATTCAGGGCTAGTGTAGCATTATTAGCATATGGGTATTGTCAGGTAATGAGATACTGTGCTCAAGGCTCCACAGAAACAGGTTGGAGCCACTGCTTGCTTTTACTGTGGAAATACAAGTGTCTTTGGACTTGAATTGTTTGGTTGGCTTGTGTTGTCTCATGTTCATAATGGCTGCAGTGTTGAGTTATGCCTTCAGAATGCACGTTTCTGGTTGTGTGTAATTTTGAAAGCAGCCAAAGCGTCCCATTAGGTTTAAGTGGAGGGAGAGGTAACACCCCACAAGCAGCAACACCCATTAGTGATTAAGTGCTGGTTTATACAGGGAAATAATAGAGAGGGCAAGATTGCTCTAGAGGTGTTTCTGTGAAATGCACAGATGGAAAATAGAATACACAAGCTTTGCACTCCGTGACAAATTAATGAAATGTGATTGATTTTTCTGTCTGTTCATAGTCTAGCTGTAAATTTCAAATCAGTCATGTTAACTGCTGCTTTTTTTTTTTTTTTTTTCCCCGTCTGTGAATGAAAACTTATTAAATTCTAAACGTTTGAAGTTGAATAATTGGTGCCTTCGGGGTTAAAATAGATTAAATATATACCAACTTTTCAGTTACTGCAGTGAGGTAGCAGAAGGCTTCAAGTCTACTACTAATAAAGTGTTTGCTAACCTTGATTTTAGTGCTCAGCACTTGTTGCTCTTATAATTCTAATTACAATTCCTGTATCATTCTGTCTTCGGAAACAGTGGAGGAATGACAGGTTAAAGGTACAAGATTTCTTTCCAAAGACACAGCTTTCAGCTGTGCCAGGCAGAAAAATGCAGTCCTTTGGTCTGTGACCCTTCCAGACTCTCCTCTCTGCTGCAGGGATGGTGGACAGAAAGAAAAGACATTAAATGCCTCAGAGCTGTGCACTGTACATGGCCTGATCCTAGTATCTCCATTCAAAGAGAACTGGAAAAGTGCTTTACTTGTATGTGTGTTTTCTGTATGTGGACAGGTCTGTTACTTGCATTTCCTTCAAACCCAGGATTTCTTCTTGCTTTCTCATTTCCCAGCATCTGGTTCTGTGTCTTCCTTGTCCAGAGGAATTCAGTGTTCATCATTCTAATCCTGAGCTGGCTTCCCAAGGAGGCTAATCAACAGTTAATATCAGTATTTGTTTTATGGTACAGAGAGCAGTGATGCCTGAGATATCTTTCTTCCTCAGAGTAGGGCTAGGCTTACACAGTACCTTCTAAAAGTGTAAGTCACTGAAAATACCATCAATAACTAAGCCAACACTACACTTGGATATTGAATTTTCACATTAAACAAACAAACAAACAAGCCCCAAACCAAACCACAAGCCAAAGAAAAGGTGACTAAGAAATTATAATTTTCAGTTCAAGTTCTCTGTTTTTTCCATTGTTAAATGCTTTTCATTAGCAGATACTAGAGCTCCTCCTTTCAGGGAGGGCCATAACTCTTGTCATTTTATCTTAACTCCAGAGTTAGACTTTGATTCATCTGCTGAGTTTTTCATCCAACATGCTGAATTCCTCATAGCTCCATACTGGTCTTAAGACCTAGGAATGTCTGTTTCCCATCCTAGACCTCGAATTAGATAATCACTGTAACCTGAATTTTGCATTTTGCTGAGAGCTTCAGGTGTTACTGAAGTCCTGAGTGACTGCTGAGTTTCTCCCTGTTGTGCCCATAGATGAACTTAGATGAAACTTTAAATGACTGTACACCTAAGTCAGTGAGAACAATATTTAAGTGATTACAAAACAGGTCCACTGAAATGGAAAGCTAAGATGTCTTCATAGCATTTGATATTCTGACATCCTATGTAATTCTGCTTGTTGCCTGGTGGGGTTAGACACAGCCTTTTTGGAAAGACCAGGGTGATGGGGGAGGAGACAACCTTCACATCTGTTTTGTGGGGAGACTTTTTTTGGTTGTTGTTTGGTCAGGTTTTTTAAATTTTATTTTATTTTTATTTGCATGTAATGGATGCTAAGGGGATGAAAAAAAGTTAGTCAGTTACAAATGGAAATGTTAGCATTAGCTTTTGAGGACCTGTTTCAATTTTGACAGTAAGACCACAATCACTAACACATGCCTTTGGATTTTTTTCTGTAATGTCGGTTCTAGCAAAAATTTTCAATATTAGCCAACTCAGGGCCTTGAGTGCTACACTAGTTGAAGGCTTCCAGTCTTTTCACCCCTTTTTTTCCTCTGTGCCACTGTCTGGGTAATTAAAGTGACACGTGCTGTGAATCTCCACAGGATTAAGATCCAAAGTGAAAATAGCAAATTACAAATTACTTTCTTTGCACTTATTGCCTTTGTCTTTTTTTTTTTTTTTTTTTTTTTTTTCANTTACCAGATGTCTCCAGCTTCAGAGGTGCAGGGTTAGTATTTTCCATGGAATCTGTACACCTCTCCAAGTTACCAGCTTCTTTTGTGTAGTTTTCTGATACTTAACAGGCATCTTCATTATTGATGATGACTGGGATTCTACTTGCATTTGTTCTTAAAGCTTTGCACAAGATGGCATTTTGACCAACCATGGAAATTGCTGTGTTCTCTATAAAACTATAGAGGTGGAAAAAAAACCCAAAACCCAAACCAGTATAAAGCTCTGGTTTGTGCAATGATGCATCTCTTGACCCTTTGAGTCCAACAGATGTATGTCATGTCCAACAGATTATTTAGGAAAACCTCACAATCTTCAGAATGGTGTTTGCTGAGTGAGATTAGGTGTTGTGGATGCTCAGTAACTTAAAGTAGATTTTATGTGTATACCTCGATTTTTATTGGCTTTGTTTATTTTCAAGAATGTTTTATGTGGCACATAGGATTTAACTTTCTAACAATGTTACTGCTTGTAGATTTTCTGGATTTTCTAGATTACTAATGCAGGTAAGGGATCATTTGAGTTCTTTCAAGCCTCCCATATGTGTAGAGGAGCTGTATTCAACTGATTTAATTGTGAAGTAGCTATGGCTGGTTCCTGGGAAAGGTGGCTGGAATTTGCTGTATCTGCTGGATGCTTTGGGCTTAACCTACTGCAAGAGTATCACTCATGTCTGTTAAGTCAGGGATATTTGTAACTGGAAAAGAAATTAACATTAGGAAGCCCCTAACTCCTGGGGACTGATATATGTTTTACTTTGATTTCTTCTCCTGCATGTGAAAACGTAATTAAACTATTTGATGAGTAGAAAAGTAGGCACTAGGCTTGCTGCTTCTCCCATCACTACTCCCTGCTCCCACTCGCCTTCCAGAGAAGCTGACGCAGGTGCAAAGAGAAGCTGAAAGTGAGATGTTAGCAGTACCTTTTTGCTGTTCATTACTGTAGGCTCAAAGCCATTAGGAAAGAGAAATTAAATTGCTGTAGCCCCAAATCATCTGCATAAAACTTGATCTAAGATACAACCCTAGGGGCTGAAGATTATTCTAATTTTAAGCTAGGTTTTAACTTGAGGTATAGTTTGATGTTACTGTGATTGTTCACTTAATGCTGCCGGCGATTTGACGGGAACTTTGGATAATGAGTACTTTCTTTTATTCTGAGGTGGCTGAAAGGGCTTAATGAGTTTTCTGAATGCTCCTATCCTGAAGACTGAGGAGTTTGCATTTCCTTCTCATCTGCTCTTCCAATGCTGCTGTTCTTTTTGCTTGCTTCCAGTATGTCTGAGGTGTTGTCTACTGTATTTTCTGAGTCAAAGATCCCTTTGTTTCCAGTATAAAATACAATTTGGAGTAATTAGCCGTGGGAAAGCTTTGTAATCCATAAAGGTTTTAACACTTGGTGTTTTGGTATCTAGTTGATGCAGGGTTTTGTTAATAGTCCAGTGCCTATGAGTGTACATCATAAAAATACTTTGCATGTGCAGTTGTTACTCTGATCATGTGAATGTGAGACCTCTGCACGGCGAGTGAGACATTCATCTTGCATGTTGAGTTCTTCACTGTAGCTGACTGCACATGACAGTGATATAATGGACTGTGCAGTGAAATTGAGTTACATCACGAAGAGTTTGTGAATCCATGCTGTAGTAAAATTCAGCCTGATGATGTTTCATCCCATTTTAAAAAGCCATCCATTTGTAGATGTGCACATCGTTAGAAGCCAGCGAGTGCATTATGCTGCCTTCAGTTGGAGATTAAAAAATACACATCTCTGTTTTACATTTACAACTGGGTGGCAGACTCTGTATTCAGAGACACATTTTTCTCCTTTGGCTTCAATGTAATCTGTCTTGCTTTTTCCCAGGTGAAGTTACTTATTGTCTTCTCCACTTCTAGCCTTATATATTGCTTTGCAATTCTTCCAGTGCTCTTGCAACCTCAATATAATGTTTTATCTCTTCTGTTTCCTTCTTTTCCTGTATTTAAGGATAAAGAATTGTCTAGGGGTGAGGGCAGCGGGTTGGGAGGTAGGAGGGTGGAGTCTTGCTATTTTAGATCCAAACTTTGTTATGGCTAATAAATCTGGGCTAACTGGTAATTAGCCTCTTAGTGCTATCTTACGTACAGAGGGCAGGACAGAGTGAGGAATCTGGACTTTGTACCTTGGTGTCCATTAGGTAAATCACCCTTGTGTAACAAACGTCCTGCCACTACTGCAAAACAAGCACAGCTTCTCTGCTGCAGTCACTGTTGCCCTCCTCTTGGCTATCTCAGTGCTAAAGCACTGCTGTAGTTTGAGCCTTACCTTCAGCTTTAAGTCTCTGTTTTACTTCCGAGTTCATCCTGGACCCTGGGTGAGCTCTTAATATTTTACCTTCCTTCTTCACTTGCCTAAGCAATGTTTCTCCACCATCTTCCATATTCTGGCTGTTCAGCCCTGTTATAACTTCAGTCTTGAAGTTTTCCCTACCCTTTTGTTTTATTTCACTCATCAGTTACATGTAGTGATCCATGTCCAGCTTTGCAGAATGCACTTCACACCACTTCTTGTGGTAAAGCTTTTTCTTGCTCATAGAGCAACTCTTTCCCCTTGTGCATCATTAGTCTTTATTCCAATGTCTTCTGGAGTGCGTTTCAAATCCATTGATCTCAGTTGGGCATTTCGTATATGACATTAAATGGGTAGTCAAGTCATTGTGGGAGAGGATTTAATAGGCAATGCCTTTTCTAAAGGTTTAACACTGTGTAATTTGTCTAGGCAATAATTTTAAGCTTACTTTAGGCAGTTCTAGAGTTCAAGACCTGAATAGGAGGTGTTAGTGTGTGTGTAGGCATTTGTTTTTCCTACGTGAGTGAGGTGTCTGATGCATACAAAGTCTGTTCAGTCAGTGTCTTAGCAATGTAAGATATCCACAGAGTGCCTTCAGCTCATCATGGCATTTGCTCTTTTCTACTTGGGATTTGCCATTTTTCTTACTTTTTTATATTAAAGCTAAATGCTGATGTGTAAGAAGAAATATTCATGTGTTTCTTAAACAACAACAGAGCAGAACGCAGCACTGGAGGAGAAGCAAGTTGCTATTAAGGCCTGGTTTTGCTGGTGACTGATTGAAGTCACAATTTTGTGCAGCATATCGGCACTTTGGTTTCTGCAGATGGTCTTGAGCTTCCAAGTTGAGAGTCTGGCAGATGAGATGATTCTACTGGCCTGTGCAGTCCAGTATTTCATGCTCCACAACAGAAGCAGCTTCAAACTGCTGGCAGCAGTGAATTCCAGCTTCCCAGGGAAAGTGCTTGCAGGGTGTCGTGGAGGGGATGGATGTGCAGAGCATGAGAGTTTGTCTCTTCAGATTCTTGGGGTATTTTAAGCTGTACTTTTATAACTCTGAAAGTTCTTACTGTCCAAAGAGATTTCCATTGCCTTTTAAAGAAAGTGCCTAAAGATCTTGATCTTTGAAGACAGCTGTTTTGTCTCTTTGCTTCAGTTTTCTTATTTATGAGCAAAAGATGTATTTGTCTCTCTGGAGTTCTGTGAAGCTTCATTATCAAATGTTTATACAGCCTTTTGAAGATATAAAGCAGCATATAAATGCTAAGTAGTAGTATTATTACCACCAGCTGCATTGTTGTAATTGCAGTAATAAAAGTTTCAGTGCTGGTGGTTGTATTGTTGTTATAGATACAGTTTTGCTGAACCCTGGAGACATTGAGGGTGGTGGTACAAAGTGATGGTGCAGCCCATAACGAGGTATGATGTGTGGGAGAGCTGAGATGGGAGAAGCTGCTCTTCCAGATAGGAAATGCTTGTGAAGGACTCTTAAAACAAGAGTTTAACAATGACAATAACATGAATCATGCCTCAAAAGCAGGGGTCTAAAACAAGGAAAGATGAAGCTTTTTCTGCAGTATGCCAATAGGCCACAGGTCTAACTTGGGAGTGGTCTGTGCTCTTCAGTGTCTCACCTGATTAGGAGCAAGCTGTCAGCAGTAGAGTGCAGCATCTTTTAGAGATGATTGATAATTGGTAGTATAGGAAGAGAGATGTCATATGAATCACAATTAACTTTTAGGATTTTAAATTTTCTAGTTTTTTTTTTTTTTTTTTTTAGTTCTGCTTTTGCAAAACATCTGTGACGTGATGCTGAGCTATTTTTATTAATGTTCTTGTGCTTATCTCGCATAACCAGCTTGTTGAAAGAGGATATGAACACTTTTTAAGTCTCTGACTTATAAATTGTGAGAAAGAGAAAAGAAGATTTGATTCCAGTAGGCTTGAAGGTAGATTCGTTTCTCTTTCAGTTTAGCAAAATGAAGGGGGAGAGTGGAAATTAAACTGAAGACTTAGCGGGATAATCAGTTTCAGCAGAGTAGAAAATCATTCGAGTTAGCTCTGGTGTACAATTTCATTGCAAAAGTTTAACCTGAAAGAAAAGAAATGCCAGGGAATTCTGTTTTGGTAAATTAATTATTATATCTCCAAGTCATTTCTGCCTGAAGTAATGAGGGTAAGAAAAAGGAACACTGAGGTGGAACAACTATTTTGTCAAAGTATCCTGAAGATCTGCAGGGGTTACTTGGTCACACTGTAAGAAGAATCTTGTGCTGCTGGAATGTTGGAAAGGGTGGTTAGTAATTATGCTTTGAAGAAGACTTTGTTCTTTCAATGTAAACATCTGAGATAAGATGGAAATGTTTGGAAGAACACATCACCTTCAGTGAGTTCTTTCAGTGTTCTTAGTTGCTTTTTGAAACCTCTCAATTTGAATATTGTTGTTAGATGTTTCTGGTCATTTTTAAGGGGTTCTCTGTAACTAGAGTTGGGCTGTCAAACTGCCTGTAACAAGTGATTCCTAGTAATTAATTGCATAATGCTTATTTAAATTGCTTGGGAATTTTCTGGTAGCTTCAGGATTAGTTCTGATAATGAAGTCTTAAATCAGTTAACATGTTAAGAGATAATCTGGACCATGGGTGACACAATTTCATATTGGCTGCACTGCAAGGATGTTAAAACAGAAATTATGCTAAGCAGGAAACTGATTCACTGTCTTGTGATTATGCATAAGCAGATTTTCAGACAACTTTAAACATCATTGAGCAGCATGAAGCAAAGAGGGGGGCAGTATTTTTTTAAGATATAGTTCAATTTTAAGGAAAACATATTTTAAAAACAACCACAAAGTATACAACTGCAAAGTCCTTCTGTTCAGAAATAGAAACCTAGAATCGTTAAATCAGTCAGGGTTGGAAGGGACCACAAGGATCATCTAGTTCCAACCCCCCTGGTGGCAGGGACACCCTACCATAGATCAGACTGCCCAGAGCCTCATTCAGCCTGGCCTTAAACCACTCCAGGGAAGTGGTCCCAACCACCTTCCTGGGCAACCCATTCCAGGGCTTCACCACTCTCATGCTGAACAACTTCCTCCTCACATCCAATCTGAATGTCCCCACCTCCAGCTTTGCTCCATTCCCCCTAGTGCTGTCACTACCTGATAGCCTAAAAAGTCCCTCCTCAGCTTTTTTTGTAGGCCCCCTTCAGATACTGGAAGGCCAGTTTAAAGACACAGAGGTAGGCAATATAGCCCATATGGAAATGTTCCAAGTGTTGGATAGTAGGTTAGAAACATGTTGCTTTAACTGCTGAAAACATTTTTCATTAGCAAAGTGGAAGGCAGCTCAGTGTTGTCTGTTGAAGCTGTTCTTTCTTCATTGTATGGGACTCGCAATGTCTTAGTTGGAATAAAAGCCTGCATTTCTTGAGGGCTGCAGAAAAGAGCAACTGTTTTATGCTCCTTGCACATAGCAGTACAGCGATTTGATAGGAATCTCTTTTTCTGTTATCCTAGGGTGTTGCAGTAGTATAATGGCTGTCTTTTGAAGTGCAGAAAAATCTGCCTAAGGGAGCTATCATTTAAAAGTATAATATGAAAATCTGTTTTAATAAGGTTTGCTCCTTGTGCGTTTTAAGTGCAAAGAAACGTGTGTGTGCGGGGAGACCTTGCTAATCCCTCATTTGCACAAAGTATTTGGCTCGTTCCGTAACTGTCAAGGAATTAATGGTGTGCTTCAGTGAGACCTTGCTTTACTAGACTGTAATTATTTTCATATGAGATTCCACACTGGTTTTGATGGTGCTTTATAAATTACCATAATAAATACAATGAAATTGCCATTGCCCAAGCATATCACAGAGTAATCTGATTCCTGTTGTTGGTGTACACGTTCCCTGATGAAGTAAAATGATTGCCAGTGGACTTCTAGGCTGTCCATAAAAAAAAAAATTCAATGAAGTTTGCCTGCGTTTGTTGTTTTGCCTGTGCTTCTGACAGGTTAAACAGTAGTCTAGTTGACAAGAAGCAACTCTATTGAAAAGATGATAACACTTCTCTCCTGTGCCTTGCACTTGAGGAGGGAGCAAAAGGCAAGATGTGTGTTTGTTTATTTAATGAATTCAGGTCCTCATCTGAACTGTGATGGCATGTCTAAAAATATGAGGGGTGGGTGTCAAGTGGAGAAGGTCAATCTCTTTTCTGTGGTGCACTGTAATAAGACAAGGAACATTGGATGCAGACTTGAACACAGAAGGTTTCACTTCAACGTGAGGAGAGACTTCTTCACAGTGAGGGTGACAGAGCCCTGGAGCAGGCTGCCCAGAGACTTTCAAAACCTACCTGGATGCATTCCTGCGTGGACTACTTCAGGTGATCCTGTTTTGCCAGAGGGGTTGGACTCAGAGATCTCTGGAGGTCCCTTCCAACCTCTGATATTCTGTGAGTCTGTGATTCTGTGTGACTTCAGGCAATTATTGTGTAGTCACAAGGTTTGAATTAAGTTACTCAGAGGAATGCCTACAGTGGAGATGTCAGGACAGTGCAGGCATATCCAAACGGATTTTCATTGTACTCTCCTTCTACTAGAACCAGTCTGCAGTTGCATGGGACATGGTAGACTCCAGGCCTCTTGGCTGAGGATAGAGGTCTTTGCAGCTGTGGCTAGACTGGGTCCAGTACCAAATTTGGGTGTGAGGTCTGCACTGTAGACACATCCTGTCTGCATGCTTTTTTCTAGAGATCTACGCCTAGGTAAGTTTGCTTTTTCCAGGTGCATGGTCAGTGGAATCACATCTCAATTTCAGAATATATACATAAGATTTTCCCCTTTGTTTTATTACAAATATTTGTATGGCCATAGTTCCTCTAGGTGTAAGCTGGTGTTGTTCTGGGCACTCAATCTAATGTTGTGTTTAAGTCAGGTAATCTCTAAAACACAAGGAATCATTACACCATCTAGTTTGACCTCCAGAGTCCGCAAAAGAGGAAAGTTTCTGTCCTTCTATTTCTGGTAGAAAAATACAGAACAAGATTTCTTGCCCTTCCTCTCTGAGAAAGATAGACACAGTCATTTAAAATGCCTGCTCCTGGCAAATGTTGGCTTTTCACTAAGTATGTCAGTGAATTTTTAGTGGCTCTGTGTTTGAATGGTGTGACAGCCAGTGCTTGGTGCCTTTGTGTGTGTGTGTATATATATAGATAGGTATATTTTGACACATAGCAGATGAAATATGGATTTCCTCCTCTACATATAGATCCTTTCCCCCAAAACCCCATAGCAGATGATTCTGGAGTCCATGTACGTTGTGGTTGATTGTGTAGGTTGTATAAACTCAGATGACTTTCTGAACTGCTATATGCTACTCTGCACAATCGTTATTTTTCTCACATGGCAGACTGAGATGCCTGATTGTAAAAGTTTCTGGGAGTTAAAGGCTATATTATCCTATGGGAGAAATCCATGAAACTGTTGGGGAGGTTGTTCTATAAATTCACCTTGACATTTGAGAAGCTCAAGGCCTTCCTACATCCTAGACCATGGAGATGAGTGCTGCACAGCAAGTGAGATGTCCTTCCTACCTCCTAGACCATGGAGATGAGTGCTGCACAGCAAGTGAGATGTCCAGATGCATGCTGTGCTAGTGCTCCCAATAGTGCTTTTTCTCTATGGTCATGTCTCATGACTGCTACTGAACAAGATTCACAGATGTCACTTCAGGCAATTGAGCGATTTAAATCCACACAGACTGTGGAAATATGTCACAAGTGATGCAAGTCCTCTTTGCTCTTAAAGCACTCCTCACAGAGCTTGAGAGTAGTTACTTCTTTAGGAGCTGAAGAAAAGTGCGTGGTAATTTCACAGATGACCTTGCTCTTTGTGTGCTCCCTGCATGCCTCCTCTGTATGGGACTTTTGCTTCCAGTAATGAGGAAATGTTCTGAGGCAGTGTTGTTGCCACGATGACATCAAATAGTGGAGACTTCCAGATACTCTCTTGTTCTTAGGCTGAGAGAGGGAAATGTGCCTCCAGGGATCAACTGACCTTAAAAATGATGCAGATCTGGAGACTGGGGGCATTTTTGTTATACAGAGATTTTTTTTCTTTTCATAGGCATTGGAATAGTGATGTTGCACTGGATGACTAGAAACCATATGTGATTAACATCCTCAGCCTAAATGCATGCTCTCCTCTCTGGACATGTATTTCCCCTAGAGCTTCCAGAAATGTACTGAGTCAATGTGCTGGCAGAAAAAAAAAAAAAAAAATTCAGGGTTCCCCCCACCTTGTTTATGCTTTTAAGAAAATAAGTGCATGGATTTGTGCATGTAGTTGTTCTGGTTCTTTCTAATTACACAACAGCTATCTATTTTGTACATTACCAGCTGTGGTTTATCCTAGGAAAAACATCTTGTGCATACTGCTTTCTTCAGCAACTGATATGTTCCAGACAACTATAAAGTTCACGTACCATAAATCTGGTGGAACATAGGCTCTGGTGTAAGTGTCAATGGTTAGGGCTGGGTCAGCCACTGGACAAGTGACAGACACTATATTTTAGATGTTAGGAACAAGCTCTTTGCCATGAGGGCAGTGAAACTTTGAAACAGGTTGCCAGGGAGGTGTTTGGGGTCCCATCTCTAGATGAATTCAAGGTAAGGCTAGACAGGGCTCTGGGCCACCTGATGTAGTTGATGTCCCTGCTGACTGCAGAGGGGGTTTGGACTGGATAACCTTCAGAGGTCTCTTCCAACCCAGACTGTTCTATGATTCTGTTAACTTCTCTCCCTTCCCAAAATGGAAGAGAAAAGAAATAAGGGAGAGAGATTTGTGGACTGGAAAAGAAAACTGAAACTACTTCAGTGAAAATAATAACAATAAAGTAGATACAAACTCAGTATGGAACCAAACTCCTTCTAATGCTAATTTTGTTGCTGCCACTGCTATTGATATGGCAGTTGCTGGGGAATTTGCCAGGCTAGACTGGATGGGATCTGGATTCAGCAGCTGGGTTCTGGAACTGGATTTGGGAACACATAAGAGTGGGATTAAGGGCAGAACAGAGACTCATCTTTGGGTGCTGGCTGCTGGAGAAGCGTGACCCTTGTGGTGCCTCAGCTTTATGCTGAGTATGATGTGAATGGAATGGAATGAAATGTACGTTATTGGTCACTTTGGGGTCACTTGTCCTGTCTGCTCCTCCCCACAGGTGCAACCTTTACTTTCGGCAGGGGCAGTGTGGTACACAAAGCTTAGCAGTGACCTTGGTCTGCCCAGGAGCAGTTGTAAGCCAGAGCCTTTGTGCATGCCAGTCCTTGGTACTAACTGTAAACACTAAGTGTTATCACTGCTAGAGGCAGACACTGTCTGCAAAAACCTGCTGCTAACTTCAGTCAGAACAAGCTGAAAAGTGAAATCACAGAAGGGAATTATTTCTGTTCTAGCTCAAACCAAGACACTAGTGAAGAGAATCTTTTGTCTCAGAATTTACCAAGACCTTCCTTGATGAGTTTGAAAGTATTCTTCAGCTATGATGGAAATGTTTACTGATAAAGCTTAATAGCCGTACTCATGAAGGAGTTGCCCTTATCTGCAGGAGAGAGGGTTGATTCAGCATCAAAATCTTGATCTGTACTTATTTGTTCCATGGGTATTAATAGAGCAACTTAGCAATTGGGTAAGTTTGAGAGGTGGGCTCAAGCCAACCTCCTAAAGTTCAGCAAGGCCAAGTGCAAGGATCTACACCTGGGTTGGGGCAATGCTAGGCACAAATCCAGGCTGGGCAAGGAGTGCCTCAAGAGAAGTTTTGAGGAGAAGGACTTGGGGGTGTCAGTTGATGATACATTCAACATGACCAGGCAATGTGCTCTTTGCAGCCTTGACGCAACCATGTCTTGGGCTGCATCAAAAGAAGTGTGACCAGCAGGCTGAGGGAGGTGACTCTACCCCTCTACTCTGCTCTAGTGAGACCCCATCTGGAGTACTGCATCCACTTCTGGTCCCCCAGCTAAAGAGGTACATGATGCTGCTGGAGTGGGTCAGAGCACCTCACCTAAGGGGACAGGCTATGAGTGTTGCAGCTGTTCAGCCTGGAGAAAAAGTGGCTCCAGGGAGACCTTAGAGCAGCCTTGCAGTACCTGAAGCTGGAAAGGGACATTTTACAAGGGCTCGTTGTAACGGGACAAGAGGGAATGGCTTTAAAAAGATTGAGACTGGATATTAGGAAGAAATTCTTTACTATGAGGGTGGTGAGGCACTGGAACAGGTTGCCCAGGCAGGACATGGATGCCCCCCTCCCTGGAGGTGTTCAAGGCCAGGTTGGATGATGCCTTGAACAACTTGATCTAGTGGAAGGTATCCCTGCCCATAGTAGGGTGGGTTGGGACTAGGTAATCTTCAAAGCCCCTTCCAACCTAAACTGTTCTATGAATCTATCAATGAACTTATCTGTCTGCCTGTTGTTTAACTTAAATGCTTGCCAGAGCGAAGCCTAAAATCTCAAATAAAACCCCAACAATCCACCACGACGATGAAGAACCCCAAACCAAACAAACCAACCAACACAACAACGAGGAAAGAGCAAGCAAACTAATGCAACAACCTTCCCAAACAAAACATTCCCCCCCACTTCCCCGCAAATAACCCCAAAACCAAAACATAAACCCATGAAAAAAAAAAAGGTGGTTTGTTTTTTTTTTTTTTTTTTTTTTTAATTAATAGAAACTTAGATCATTTGGAAACAATTTACAAGAATTTGTCACCATTCTTGTAGGGTCTGTTTTTTGTTGGTGGTTTTTGGTGTCCTTGTCTTGCTGTGAGAGACATCTCTTGTTTGAAGGGTGCACTATTTTAAATGAGCAGTATATTTTCATGGGAACTCTGCTGGGCAACGTCTAGCTGCAGACATAAAAGCAAATAAAGCAAGAAAACCTCTCTGTTTATCTGAGATAAGAGAGCTTTTTTATTTTTTTATTTTTTTTTTTTCCAAGAAAGAAAGAGGATCTAAAGCTAGCTAATGGTCTCCCTGGTCTGTCTTTAATGTTCCTTTATGTTCTTCTGCAGACCTCAGGAATTACTCTATCTCATTGGTATTTCACTGGGGTATGAACTACAAAGAAATCTTGAAGTATTGTTGTCTTTAGACTGTATAGCAAAGACTGGATGAAAGTGCTGCAGTACACTGTCTCCTACAGACTGATGCTGATTTTATTTTATTCAGCTGCAGGTTTTTGGATGAGAGATGGAATTTCAGAGACTTAATGAGAGATCATGTCATAGAATCAGTCAGGGTTGTAAGGGACCACAAGGATTGTCTAGTTCCAACCCCCCTGCCATGGGCAGGGACACCCTACCTTAGCTTAAGTCTGGATGAGGCTCTGTCCAGCCTAAACACCTCCAGGAATGTGGCCTCAACCACCTCCCTGGGCAACCCATTCCAGGCTCTCACCACTCTTCCACTTCTCACATCCAATCTGAATCTCCCCACCTCCAGTTTTGCTCCCTTCCCCCTAGTCCAGTTACTACCTGACAGCCTAAAAAGTCCCTCCCCAGCTTTCTTGTCTTTGGAGTACTTCCTGCACCCTGTTGAAGTAAACATGGGGATTAACATCTTTGGTTTGAGGCTGTTCATCTGTATGAAGAGCTGGAGTTTTCTTGTCTGGAAGCTCAATTGTTTAGGATATCTGAAGTTAACAAATAGAATACTGCAGCTTATTCTCTTGGGAGGTGATGTGCTGGAGAGCATTCCCATGGAAAGGGTCCTGGGAGTGTTGGTGGATAACAAGTTGTCCATGGGACAGCAATGTGACCTTGTGGCCAAAAGGACCAGTGGGATCCTGGGGTGCATTAAAAAGAGTGTGTCCAGTGGATTGAGGGAGGTTCTCCTCCCCCTCTACTCTGCCCTGGTGAGACCTCATCTTGAGCACTGCATTCAGTTTTGGGCTTCCCAGTTTAGGGGGACAGGGATCTGCTGAAGAGGGTCCAGCAGAGGGCTATAGGGATGATTAAGGGACTGGAGCACTGCCTGATGAGGAAAGGCTGAGGGACCCGGAGTTTGTGATCTGGAAAACAGAACACTGAGAGGTGATTTAATAAATGTTTATAAATATCTGAGGGCTGAGGGTCAGGAGGGAGAGGACAAGCTGTGCTCACTTGCTCTCTGGGATAGAAGAAGGAACAATGGATGTGAGCTGCAGCACAGGAGATTCCACCTCAACACAAGGGGGAACTTCTTTACTGTAAGGGTCACAGAGCACTGGAACAGGCTCCCCTGGGACGGTCTCCTTCTCTGGAGACTTTTGGTGCCTGTCTGGATACATTCCCCTGTGACCTGAGCTAGACTGTATGGTCCTGCTCTGGCAGGGTGGTTGGGCTCAATGGTCTCTGAGTCCCTTCCAGTGGAAACTTTTGCATGTGACTGCTGCAAATGAAGAGAGCCTCCAGGATCACTTTGCCATCAGGCACTTCAGTTTGTTTTCACTCAGCTTCTGATCTAGACTCAGCACTTTGGAGGTTGATAATTAAGTGGGAATTGAGTACATCACTTCTGTTTTCTTGCTTATGAACCCTGTGTTTTTCAGAGCATCTGCTATGCGGATAGAGCAAAAGAAACTGGTTTTGTTTCTATATATTTTTGCAGTCCCCACATCTTTTGCACTGGCTGCAGACCCATGTTGCTAGCTGCTAGACAGTGAAAGCCAAAATGACTACCCTAGTGAGCGTAGAAAACGAAATCCCTAGCCATGCTACCAGGTGGAGCTATAGCAGTGGTAGCAAACAGGTATCTGCAGTGGGGAATGTCAGTGCTGCCACTCGGGCAACCAGAGCTTGTAGCTTTTATCCCTCTTTTGCAAAGCCCTGGGGTTCTTCTGTTATCTTGAGTTCAGTCTGCTAAGTCTTATAAAAATAATAAACTGGCTCATCTCCAGTACTGGGATATTATCTTGAATTAATGATTAACTTGTCTTTTCTCATGAAGACAAGTACTTCTGTGTTAAACTAAAATTGCTTTATCTTCTTGGGAATTCTAGCATGTCAGCTTACTCATTAAATATGGTGTTGAGTTTTTGGTTGTGTTTTTTTTTTTTTTCCCCCACCCTTAATAATCCTCTTGTTTTTAGGCCATTTAATCTGCCTCTGGATTTTAAAGAGTTGTTTAAACCCAGAAATCTATTTTGGCTGTTTGACTGTGATGCTCTCTTTCCAATCAGTTACCATTTTGAGAATGACATCTGAGTCTGCCTATGTTTTCTGCATGACTAGAGACTGTCACTGCTCCTGTCAACTTATTAGGACTGGAAATGGATACTTTGGTTCATCCAATAGAGGCATCAGCATTTAAATTCAAATGTTGTTCCCGAGAGTAGAGGAAGAGGTGACTGTAGTCACAAGAGCTTGGGCAATTAGAGGTGAAACCTGCACTGCAGCTCAAAGAGCTGTTGGACTCTTTACCTACAGGTTGCTGAAAGCAATTGAAGAAAATAGCATTTTAAGATAGAGGTTTAATAGAAGGATACAGTGCTTCTAGCTACAGGTCATATCACGGGAGACACTAAATTAGGCTCTGTAGAGGAACCTGAGTTAGGAATGCTCATTTCAGGGAGAGGGATGGACATTTGAGAAATGAGACTTTTAAGAGGGCAGATGCAAAGCTCTGGTTGAAAGCTGAGTTTTTGTAGTGGCTTTTGAGAGTCCACACATACGCTGGAGGTGTGCAAAACCATTCTGAAAAAGAGGGACCTGGAGAATGAAGGCCATGAGTCTACCTGCCTTTAAAGGACCTGAAGCACTCAAGACTTATGAGCAGTGCTGGCTCATGATCACTTTTCTCATCTGAAAGGACTCAGTCAAAACACCAGAGGCAAAAGGTGACCCTGGGTGACTTGAGCTTTAACTGTCCCTTAACGCTACTGCTGGTGTTCTTACAGGGCTGTAGTGTGAGAACCTGTAGATGTGAACTCCTGCTTTTTTATTTCTTAAAACTGAGATTCCCAGAACAGAGATTATTTCCCCTACCTCTTCTGTCATTCCTTTGCTGAAATTATACGATCCCAGAGCTTTCTTGTAAGAGGAGTGCTTTGATTGACAAACCTTCACCGTTTGAGACTCATGGTGTGCTAAAATGAACAACTGGCATTTCAGAAACACTAACACTGACCCGACAAGGGGGGTGTCCCAGGTTGGGAATTATAGGGTTAAAACTCCTCTATGGACTATGNTTGCAGATGTGTCTTAATTCCAGTGCTGTCATGCAGTTATGTCACTGCTTAATATTTCTACAGCTGATAGAATAGAATAAGCCAGATTGGAAGAGACCTCCAAGGTCATCCAGCCCAACCTATCACCCAGCCCTATCCAATGGCACTAAGTGCCCCACCCAGTCTTCTCTTGAACACTTCCAGGGATGGTGACACCATCACCTCCCTGGGCAGCCCATTCCAATGCTAATCATTCTCTGTGAATATCTTCTTCCTAATATCCAGCCTATACCTCCTCCGGCACAACTGGAGACTGTGTCCCCTCGTTTTCTGTTGCTGGTTGGCTAGGAGACCAACCCCCACCTGGCTACTACAACCACCCTTCAGGCAGATGTAGACAGCTACCCACTAGTAGCTGGTTACCCACTCAGTTAACAGAACTTACATAGAATCATAAAGAATCTTGTTTTAATCTTTTTTTTTTGTCCTAAATAGAGTTCAGACTTCAGCAGTAAAGTAATGAAGGTATTGTAATGACAGGATGAGGGGGAATAGGTTCAAATTGGCGGAGTGGAGATTTGAATGGGATGTTAGGAAGAAATTCTTCACAGTGAGGGTGGTGAGACACTGGAACAGGTTGCCCAGGGAGGTTGTGGCTGCTCCCTGGCTGGAGGTGTTCAAGACCAGGTTGGATTAGGCCTTGGGTGACCTGTTCTAGTGGGAGGTGTCCCTGCCTATGGCCCAGGGGCATTGGAACTGGATGATCTTTGAGGTCTCTTCCAACCTAGACCATTCTATGATCTTGTCTAAAGCTGATGGCTGATAGAGTGTGCAAAGGTGATTTTCAAGGTGATTGGAATGGCTAGGACAGACTAGATGTTACTACTGGATTTGCAACTTCCATAGTATCCCTCAATAACCCATTTATTTTTCTGTAACACCTAAGAGTTGTGACCCTCTGCTTCCATCTTTAAAGGTACCTTGCAGTTCTGTCAGCTTCTGATGCAGTGATTTAAAGACTTCTTTTTTTTTCTTTCTTCTTGATAGATAATAGTGTGGGGAGAAAAAGGAAGCTTTACAACCCTTAAGCTTCTGAAGGAAGCAAAATTTATTTGGATTCCTTTACAAATAAATAAAATTTAAATGATGCTTAACTTATAGGAATTGTTTGGTTTTTTTTTTTTTAAAGGGGGAAACATAGCATTTTTAAAGAGAGATAAGGAAGACAGAGTGACCTACAGGCCAGCCAGTCTCACCTTGGTGCCTGGCAAGATAGTGGAGCAGATCCTCCCGAGGACTTTGCTAGGGCATGTGGAAAAGAAGTAGGCGGTTGGTGACAACCCACATGGCTTCACCAAGTGCAAATCCAGCCTGACAAATTGTGTTTTTTTTATGATGGGGTCACAGTATTGGTGGATAAGAGAAGAGCAACCAATGTTGTCTTCTTGGAAGGTGATTCTGCCTCTCTTTTCTGCTCTTGTGAAACCCACCTGGAGTACTGCATCCAGCTCTGGAGCCCCCAACACAAGAAGGATGTGGATCTGCTGGAGAGGGCCCAAAGGAAGGCCACAAAGATGATCAGAGGGCTGGAGCACCTCTCCTGTGAGGATAGGCTGAGGGAGTTGGGTCTGTTGAGCCTGGAGAAGAGAAGGCTTCAGGGAGACCTAATAGCTACATTTCAATATCTGAAGGGGGCCTACAGGAGCTATTTGTAAGGGCCCATTGGGATAGGACAACAGACAGTGACTTAAATCTAGAGCAGGGGAGGTTTAGATTATACATTAGGAAGAAGTTCTTGACTATGAAGATGGTGAGACAGTGGAACAAGTTGCCCAGGGAGGTAGTTCAGGTCACATCCTTGGAAAGACTCAAGGTCAAACTCAAAAGGGCTCTGCGCAACCTCATCTAATAGGGGATGTCCCTGCTCATTGCAGAGACGTTGGACTAGATGAGCCTTGGAGGCTTGGAGGTCCCTTCCAGCCCAAACTGTTCTATGATTTTCCTTTTTCTTTTTTTCTTCCCAGAAGTAATTGAATTCTTGCTTTTGTATATCTGTTGTGGATATGAATTTTCTCTTGGCTTCCTGGGGAAAGAAGAAGAGAAAAAAAAAAAGGTAGCTTTATTATCTGAAGTGAAATATTTTTATTTATTTTGCCTTTTTTTTTTTTTTTTCCCCTTCCCTGGCAGTAATCATTGATACATCATCATTTTATCCTGTCCATTTTTTTTCTTGCAGTTGTAGCAGTGTGTAGAGCATCAGAAATTTGGACCTTGAAAGAAAAGTTGCTATGGTAACTGGGCACTGTATATCCTATTTGGGACCTGAGTTATGTGTGCACACTATGTTTAACTTTCTGCTAGTCCTCCTGAAATGTGAAATGTTCAGTCTGTGAACTGTGATATAAGATCATCTTTGGAGTACTAAGAAAAGGTAATCCCTTACTCTGGCTCTGCCTTCTTTTGCTGCAGCCATTTGTCTTTCTCTGATGAGCAGGTAACTGGAGATGCTGTTGTGAAGCTCCACAGCATCAGCACAGTGGCTGTGGGAAGGGGACAGTGCAGGAGCTGAGCATGATGCAGGGACACCAGCTGCTAAGTGAAGAGACTGGAGAGGGCACTGTCTGTACTGCTGGCGTTTTGCTCCTGAAAGTCACTTTGTCTTCCCCACCCTTGTTTTTAAAACCAAGCAGATATGAGCCCTAGTGGCTGGCATCCTATGACCTGCTGAGACTTAGTTTCCTTCTGAAGCACCACACAGATAAGAGCTCCCTTTTGGAGTTAGTGGCCTGGGGGCTGGACCTTGTCCAGGGCAGTCCAAGTAGTTCCTTTTCATCACTCCTTTCCTAAGAAGATAACAGAAGTAAAAGGGGCTGCATATCCACTTAAAGGGAGGGAGGAAATCTTGATGGGGATGAACTGTTATGAGCCATTGTGTAAATATTTTTACATTATCTAGTAAGAATAATTCCCTCCTCTTTGATTTTTTTTTTTAGGCTATTTTGCCAAGCTCTAATCCAAAGAGACTTTATTTTTGATATGCAGGCATCTCTGACAAGCAGTGTGACTGCTGCTCTCTTTCTTCTGTGTAAGATGTTCTCTTTTGCTTTGATTGATGTTTTACCACTCGTTCTGTGGTCAGGCTGTGTGCCAAGCCTCTCTGTGACTTTAAGCATTCAACAGAGCAGAGCACAGTCTGGATCGCAGATGATGGGCTGGGTGCCTCTTTGAGCTTGCAGCTGTATTGAATTATGGTGTTGGGTTTGGGTTTCTTTACAATCTGGCTGAGGGGTTTAGCACCATCTGTGAAGTGTTTGTAGACAGCAGCATGTCTCGCATTCTGGAGCACATTGGAGTGAGAGAGAGTTGTTGGATGGACAGCAACCCCCATTGCTCTTTGTAGATGTGTTATGCATGAACATTTGGTTGAGATGCACCTAGACAGAACCACACAGAAACAGTCAGGTTGGAAAAGCCCCTCAGAATCACCAAGTCCAACCATACCCCGACTCTACAATGTTCACCCTAAATCATATCCCCAAGCACTGCATCCAAACGACTTTTAAATACATCCAGGGTTGATGTCTCAGCCACCTCCCTGGGCAGCCCATTCCAATGCATGACCACTCTTACTGTGAAAAAAAATTTCCTAAGATCTAGTGTAGATCTACCCAGTGGCAGCTTGAGGCCATTCCCTCTTGTTCTATCACTCTTTACCTGTGAGAAGAGACCAGCAGCAACCTCTCCACAACCTCCTTTCAGGAAGCTGTAGACAGTGATGAGGTCTCCCTTCAACCTTCTCTTTTTTAAACTGAACAGCCCCAGACTAACTGATAATGACAAGAAGCCTTTGGTAGAGTCTTTTATTACCATGTCAGACTCTTTGGCTTACAACATTCAACCTTTGTAGGGTTTTTGATAGGTACTCAGTTTCAGAAGGTTGCATCCTATTGCCTGCTGCTCATCGTCAGTATATTTGCAGCTTTGAATGATGGCTCTGGTGCAGATGAGGTGACAAATAGAGAACAGATAAACCTTTCTTGAACCCAAACTGTCTTTGGGCCCTGCTTGTGCTGAGGTTTCCATGACTGTGTCATAAATAAAATACCATTTTCCTAATTCAAGGAGTAGAAAACTCCATAGCTTCCATTTGACAGGGTATGATGAAGAGAATCTAGTTCTCAATTAATACTGCTGGGTCCTCTTTGCCTGTAGAGAATATTCCTCTATAAATGCTGGGTGTTGGTTTTTGTTTTGGTTGCCTCTTTTCATTGTTTATTTTGGTTGGTGTTTGTTTTATTTGTTTGTTTGTATTTTAGCCAGTTTTAGTAAGCAAGTTGAACTTGCTGAAGCCTAGAGATACAAAGAAGTTTAGTATGAGACCTGAGGCCTGATATTAAGGTGTGTTTGCAAACCAGCTCTGTTACCACCTTGAACCATAGGTAATTTGTTTTCTCTTTAAGTGTCCCTGATGAGGCAGAGAATAGAAAGTATTTAAAAACTTAAAGTTCATGGTCTGCTTTCTGTTGTTCTGAATGTGGGTGACAGACAGTTACTGTGCACATCCACAGCTGTTTTTTTTTTTTCTTCTCTTTTATGACCTTGGATGGTTATGAGTGGGGTAGTACATTGCATAGCTATAACTAGAAATCTGTTGTTGATGCTTTATCTCAGTCCTAACTTGAATGCAAAAAAAAAAGCCCCACTCAGTTGGGTGGAACAGGTGTAATCTATGCCCCCAGGACACTGATTGAGAGTAAGTGTAAGGCTATTGATATTTCTCTTCCCTCATGCAAAACATTTGCCCAACCCTCTCCTCATTCTGTAGTCTTGCTTAACCTGGAACACAATGGAGTGAAACATGGGGTTTGTAACAGCTTAAAAAAGGGGGAAAATAAGAAGTATGGACTCTTCAATATTAATTTTTTCTTCTTTGCTAAGCAGAAAGCTCCCACATCAGCTGCTGTGTCTCGGTTATTATGCTGGGAAGTGCTCAGCTGAGCTTCGTAGCTCAAAGGAGAAGCTCTCTGTTGAGCAGCGACAGTAATGTGATTTTTGAGCTCTGGTTTTGCAAGGAGATTCATAGTGAAAATAGTACTGGAATCTGTCAAATCTTACAAAGGATTTACAGATTTCTAAAAAAAACAAACCCCCAAACTATGCCAAGCTAAAATTAGATTTGTAGGAACTCTCTAGGCATTGATGCACAGGGAACTTATTATTTTCTTGCCTGGCTAGAGGACTGCCAAATTTCACACTGTCAAGAAGAATCCACACGTAACCTGAATAAAGCATAATGGTGTCTCACTGCAACTTAAAAATATGGTTTACCAGACCTATAGGCTTTTTGTTTTATCAGCGTTGTATGGTTGTGCTGTGAATGAAAATGCTCCTCAAGTACCTAGAAAAGAATCAGACCGATGAATGCATAATGGTTTTAAATCTGTGAATTGAATTGCTCTGTCTGAGTAAACCTTGCATGCAAAATGTTTTTCTACCCTTAAGAACAGGTGATTAAACGTAATGCTCTCATTTTTCTGTTGGTGTGGTATTTTTGCAGCTCAGTAATAAGCTGGGTGGTTTGTTTTTTTTTTTATTATTTTTTTTAATCCATCTGTGCCCACTGTGTTTGGTTTGTGCCCACTGAAAGCAGTCTTCATTTCTGGCAGTTTCATGTAAATCAGTAGTTTGGGGATGAAGCTTCACCAGACTGGTGATACTGCAGGACTAGGGAGGAAATACTTCAATTCCCAGTTGTGTGTTGCCAACCCTGTGGTCAAAACTCTTTTATTTTCTCTTGGTCTCCTCAGCTGCTATCCCACCATTACTGTTATTGGTATAAATAATTAGTTTAAATAAGGTTAAAAAAAGAGCCAAGTGGTTTTAAACTCCCATTTCTATAAATACAGCATCTTCATGCCTACCTTTCCCAAGAGATTTTTTTCTGTTTGCTCTTTTAGTGGTTTTGGAGTTTCTCCCCACACACACTAGATTAACCAGACTAGCTCAGCTGGCTGGAAGTTAAGGAATGAAGCTTTGTATTTACAGCTTAGCACAATTTACAAGCAGATATATACAATATATTACAGATATTTGCAACTTTATACAGGAATATAGAAGTTAAAAGTAATACAGAAACATGATACCCCTCCCAGCAGCCAGAGTGCCCAGGAGGGGCTCTCAACCACTTTTCCATCTTCTTTCCGCCCCCTCCCTTATTTCAGGATTTCACTTACATATACAGGGTGGTCTGGAAAGGTCATCAAGAGGTATTAGAAGCAGAATGATTAGTTGGAAGTGTGCAGGTTCAGGCAGAAGAGTTAATCCAGTGACAGCCAGGCACGAGTCTGACTTTATCTTCATTTGTGTCCTTGTTCTTATATGTCTCATCAGAACAAATGGGTAATATAGACATTACTATATTTTATTTTCACAGCCAATAATCTAATTTCTCTCCCTAAAATATTCCAATTAGCCTCAAACCAGCACAGCTCTACAGGCTGTGAAGTGTAAAAGGGTAAATGAGGGAATGTTGTAAAGTCACTGGCCCAGCATCACTACTAAGCAAATGTTTGCCTGGTTAATTTATGAATATTGTACATGACAAAACTTAAAACTATTTGTCCTTGGAAGGCTAACAGGACTATTAGATGTTCTGGCTTGCTGCACCCTTCTGCTGATGGGGGAAGCAGGGGTGGGAGGAAAACAAAGGCGTGGGCCATTATGTCACCTCCCAAAGCGATTAACAGGTACCCATGGGTATTTAGGTACTTGTTAGTGTCTTGCCCAAATAAGGGTAAGCAAGCCCTGGGGCTCACTTATTATGATCAGCTTTGCAAATACGATTCTGATTGGTGAATCTCTGTGGCCAAAGGAGCCATTGCACTTGGGCAAGTAATATAAACTGAGCCAAGTTGCAAGCAGTAGAACTGTTCTGTGCTGCCTCTGCCTCAATGTGTGCTGCTCTGCTCTGCATTTTGCTCTATGGACTGCTTGCCTTGGACAATGTGGTCTGCTCTTCCTCCTGCTTCAGACCAGCTTAGCCCTGATGTTTTGAGCTTGAATGACCGGGTAACTGAAGTGCTTGAAGTTTCCCAGGAGAAGGCGTTAAGGGCCTCACACCGTGGTGAGAACTGCCACCCAGATTGTGCTATCTGCACCTCTGCAAACCTCTGTGCCAAGAGGAACCAGGATCAGGTCACAGCTCATCTGCCTTTTCCCAGCAGAGTCAGGGAAGATCTGGAAGCCTCTCAATGGCTATCAAGACACTGAGCAGCTCCAACATTGCAACAAAGGAGCCAGGGACTATCTCAGAATTCTACTCCACTGCTATGAGTAAAACAGACTTTCCCTAGGGCTCCAGGCTGCCTATTTATAAGTGGGGCAAAGCCATTTGTGGCTAAACTTTTCCAATATTCTGATTTTGCTAAATTACTAAATTGCCTGTAAGCATCCTTTTGATGATTTTTCCCATCCAAATTAGGACCCAAATTTAACTGGTTTGTACATAGTTTGTGGGCAGGGCTTTTTGGAAATAAAATAGCTACATATTTTATAATTCCTGCCTTGTTGATTGCCCACAATCAATTCACTATTGCATAAAAGTGTTAGGCTGTTTTCACACTGGAGGCAGAATGTGTCCATTTCTCAGTGGTACAGCTGCCTGAATCTCAAGTTGAAGACAATGTGCAGAGAGCGAGTACTTCATCTTCACACTGCTGCAAAGTCAACTTGCTACCTACATTAGTTTCCTATAAGGACAGATTTAGAACTTTGAAAATCTAGCCTAAGCATTGTTCTTCTGAAGCAACTTGTTAAATTGGCATGTGGCCTTGCCATCTCATGGTTGGTTGAGGTCCTGAGGCAATGTTTAGTGTAACAGAATAGGCAGTGCTCCAGTGAACACAATCATCTCTTCTATGGAAAGGTGCATTTAATGCCTTTCAAAACAAAGAACCTGTTCATAGTTTATCTTTCTATTATTCTGTTAATTCTGCCTGGGCAGTTGCCACAGCTCTCTTTTTTTTTTTTTTTTTTTTTTTTTTTTTTTTTTTTTTTTTTTTTTTTTTTT
>VWZI01008216.1:2309514-2325736 GCA_013396835.1 Psilopogon haemacephalus
TTTTTTTTTTTATTCTATGCTGGCTTTCAAGTGAGAATTCTAAAACCTGTCAGAAACTTTGGAGACAAGGAGCTTGGAAAGAATGTATATGCTAGTGTTTGGTGCTGTCTTAACAGAATTTTTTAGTTCTTCCATGCTACTGAGAAGAACTAAATTCTGCATAAAACCCTGCTGAGAGCACAAGTTGCTATTAGAAAAGCAGAGGTATAGTTTGTCCTCTTTTTTTACATACGTAGAATTATAAAATCGCAGAATTGTCAGGGCTGCAAGGGACCTCAAGGATCATCTGGTTCCAACCCTACTGCCATGGGCAGGGACACCTCACACTAGATCAGGTTGCTCAGAGTCACATTCAGCCTGGTTTTTAGAACTTTCAGGGATTAGGCTTTCACCACCTCTCTGAGCCACCTTTTCCAGTGTCTCACCACCCTCATAGTGAAGAGCTTCCTAGCATCCAATTTGAACCTACCCATTTCTAGCTTTACCACATTCTCCTTAGTCCTATCACTACCTGACACCCTAAGAAGTTCCTCACATGTGTCTGTTTTAATGTATACATGCACCCAAGCCTATTCCTCTGTCTCAGAGCTTTATGGATGACCCTGGTTTGTTTAGGGGTAACTTTTGAGCATGTCTCCTTTTCCTCTTTGGCATATTTTCAAGTGACTGGATCTGCCTCTTTGCCCTTTTGAGAGATAGAGACTTATGCAGAAAGGTCTCCCTGTGATTGTTCCTGAAGGCTTTTTGGCTGTTGCTTTTTTAGCATTTGACCCTGGTTCCTCTGAAATCCGTAGCAACCCTCTCACACTGACAGCTTATTGTCAAGCATTGGATCTACTACTAACTATGCCTTTTAGGGTGCTCCTCACCCTTGCACTCGTACTTTGTTAAGGCTGTCAGCTTTACTCATGTTTATCAAGGGAGAAAATGGACATGGAAGTACAGAGGGTCTTGCCCAAGGCCTGTGAGCTGGGGTATGAGGCATGGATTGACTTATCACTGCTTCTTCCTAATTCTGTTGCCATATTGATATCAGTCAGTACTTTTCAATTATTTTTAATTTGGTTTATCATAAAAATGGAAAACATCACTGTAGGGCTGGCCCTGTAAGGATGAGAGAATGGAACCTCCCATAGAAGTCACAGGATTGAGTTGATGTCAAGATGATGTCCCAAAGAGAATAACTCATTAAAAAATCCAACTGTAAACAGGGTTGGTTTGGGGAAATTTAAAAGACTGATCAGCACCTGGGATGGTGTAACTGTGAAGCTGGAGGTGACTTGTATGTTCAGCCTGGTTAGAAAAAAAAGTATTAGATGTGACTAGGGAAATGAAATATAAAAAGACTAAAATTGTCTGAACTCTGGAATGTCAGATTCAGGATTGAAAGATGCAAAATATGGTAGAAAAAACAGGAGTCACCTTTCCCACTCCCCCTAAAAATCAACCCTCCACTGACTAAAAAAAAAACCAATCCCCAAAACACAAAAAAACCCCAATAACCCACAAAACCCGAATAAACAGAGCACCATCAAAAACCCAAAAATGTGAAGTCTCTCTCCTCTGTTTTTTGTCTTGGCTTTCACCTCTTTCTACCTTTCTTTCCCACGGGCTCCAGCACCATTAGTTTGTGGGGAGTTTTTTTGGGCTGTGCCCAGTTTCTCTCCACACAAATGTATGTTTTGTCCATCTCTTTCTCATTTGGGCCACATGGCTGCTAGTGTCTTGTGAGTGCAACCTTGAGCTGCTTGCCTCTCAGCCACAGCTGAGTGCTGGGAGTGCAGGGGCTGCGTGAGCAGCAGATGAACCCTGATGGGGTCAGGGATGGGAGATGAGGAAAGAGCTCTGCTCTCACCAGTACCTCTGTGTTTGTGGTTGACCAAGCTTTTACAAAACGTATTTGCAAATGTGCTACACTCCTGTTCTCTCTAGGCTTGCAGGCTTTTCAGCTCTGCTGAGCCTGTCAGCTCCACAGCCTTGTAACCTCCTCATCCCACTCTTAAGAGGGATCCAGTTCCACAGTGTTTGAAAGCTGTATTTGGGGTGGAGGTTGTCCAGATATCCTGTCTGTGAGCTTCTTGTTAGCCACACAGAGGAGTTCTTTTTGATGTTAGTGGCATTTGGAAAGTGTATATGTGTGACAGAAGTGGATGAACTCTAATCAGAAATGCCCCCCTCAATCTCATGCAATAGGGGAAATGACATTTTAGGAGGTCTTAACTGATCCTGTAATGCACAGTGGAATTGCAAAGCTGAGCTTGTTTCTTTTCTATTTTTCCAGTCATATTGTTCTGTTGGGCAGCTGCCTCCTGAGTGACTCTGGAGCGATGCCAGCCACTTGAGCTGAATCAAGCAGTGGCAGGGACAGCATCTACCCAGGCCGGAGTTTTAATCTCAGGCACGTGGCGTTTGCACAAGTGGTCACTGGTGAGTTGTACGTAAGCGCAGCTTGTCTCTGTCTCTGTAGCAACTGGCACCTTGTTGCAAACTAGGTTTTGGGTGCAAAGACTTGCCTGCATTGTTTGTTTTTCCTAGAGGGTGACTGGCAAGCTTAGAGGAAATGAGAGTGGTCCAGGTTATTAGCTGACCTTAAGAAATCATTACTATTCATTTGCGTGTTTATGGATTACTTTTTCTTCTCCCCCCCACTGAGCGAGTACCATCCCGATGGGGCCGAACTTGTGCTGTGTGGTATCACTGCACCTTTTTAATCAGGGGTGGGTTTGTACCCTCTGCCTTAGCGTTTCATAGCCCAGTAATACAAGCTGTGGGGCTCTGATAACAGAAGTAGTGACTGGCTGCTGTCAGCATCAGGATGATTAAAAATAATGTGTGGGTGTATGTTTGCCCTTGTTCCCTCCTTTTGCAGCTGAACAGAATAGGAAACTCAAAAAGCCTTTCATGTAAGTGTTTTTCCCCCCCCCCCCTCCTGTTGAAATCTGTGTGGCTGTGTGCAGACTTTATCCCTGGTTTCTTTTTGAAGACGCTTTAGGAGAAAAGAGAGCGTGCTTGTTCTGCCCTCCAAAGCATAACCCTGTTTTCAGTGCAATACTTAGAAACTGCAAAAGATAGTAACTAGCATTTTTTTTAACTTGAGGGGAAGGTGGTTTCCAGTCAGTTTCTACCATCTGTGATTTTCCTTGGTAAAACAATGGCAATCTGCTTCTTCCAGCAGCTGAAATGTTGTGATTCTTTGACAGCATATGTGTGGAGTGCTGCCTTGCACCTCGTAACACCCTGCTTTATTTAAGACATTGTCGTGCTGGGATGACTGCTGTCACTCTCAGGAATGTTGAACCAAGGAATTCTTGATGAGATGCAGCCTGGGCTGCAAAGCACATTCTGCTATTAAAAACAGCATATGTGCTCTTTGCTATTGCTAATGATTTAAACACCTCTGTGAAGTTTGGGGGAAATAGCCCCTCTGTGGATGGATGCTGTGTTGCTGGAGCAGCAGCATGATACAGCTCAGCATCAGATACTAAATCTTCCTATGAAGACCAGAGTTGAAGATTGGTGTTTCAAGCAGAACCACTTGGAATTATCTCAAGAATCATAGAATAGTTTAGGTTGGAAGGGACCTCAAAGATCATCCAGTTCTAACCCCCCTGTGCCATAGGCAGGGACCCCTCCCACTAGATCAGGTCGCTCAAGACCTCATCCAGCCTGGCCTTGAACACATCCAGGGAGGGAGCAGCCACAACCTCCCTGGGCAACCTATTCCAGTGTCTCACCACTCTCACTGTAAAGAACTTTGTCCTAACATCCCATTTAAATCTCCCCTCTGCCAGTTTAAACCCGTTCCCCCTCGTTCTGTCACCTTGTGAATAGTCCCTCCCCAGCCCTCTTGTAGGCCCCCTTCAGATACTGGAAGACTACTATAAGTTCTCCTCAAAGCCTTCTCCTCTCCAGGCTGAAAAGCCCCAACTCTCTCAGCCTGTCCTCATAGCAGAGCTGCTGCAGCCCTCTGACAGAAGAAAGTAGATGAGTCCCCTGTAAGGGTGGGTGCAGGAAGAGCAATACTTATCTTGGGCTCTTGTCTGATTCTTTGAGGTTTTACCATGTTGGAACGCTCTTGCTGGAATATCTGGACAAAGGCCTGGAGGTCAGTGCCATACTGAGCTGTACAGCAGTGGAGATGGAGAATTACTCAGGCCTGGAAAATTATGAGGACAATTCTGGGTTTATATTAGGGAACGCAAAGGCAAAACAAGGAATTGAAAGTACATTGTTTCAAGGTCCAGTAGTCTACTGTTAAACCAAGTAGGTTTTTATTGATGGAATGTTTGAAAAAAAATCAAATTTGTTGTCGTGGTCAAATATCCCACTGTGTTTTTGCAAGCTGGAAGATACCTGTTCTGAAAACTCCTTCATTCTCACCAGCACTGCTCAGTTGAAGCATAACAGCTGCTATCTTGGGAACCACTGAAGTTAGGGGCACTTCCTTTATACTACTGGAGAGCTCTGAATCTCAGTACTTCAATAATAGAACAGTTTTAGTGCTAACGCCAGCATCTTTGGAGGAGAAAGGTTTTAAAATTGTTGCAATTGATTTTCTCTGCGTGTGGAAACAGAGATAGCAAGGCAGGAACTGAAGCAATGTTTTTTGTTTAAAATCATTACTGCTTTGGTTGGTGCATTCCAGTAAGTATTTTTAAATTAGTAGATTTCTCCAGGATCCTAATTATTTAATGTAGGTAAAATGATTCTCTTGTGGTGGAAGCACATCTACGTCTTGGTCATGAAAGTCCCAAATTTAAGATTGGTTGCTGTCTGTTGTACCTGTGGTCCCAGTCTGACTTCCAGGCTTGAATGCCGGCATAGAGGAGTAGGCAAAAAAACTTTGCTCCTCTGTATCAGGGATGGGAAATCAACTCCGTAGGGAGAGACTTCTTTAGAGATCCCAAGATCATCATGAAGTACATTGAAAATTCACTGGACAAAGAAAGATTGAGTCAGCCACAGCCTGCTTATCATGTCAGGTAGTGATTGCATCATGACGTAAATTATCTTGTGCTATGAATTCATCCAATTTGATGGGTTTGCCTGAGGCTGCACTTAAGAAAGGTGTGTGAGCTCAAATGCAGTTGTTTTTTTTTTTTTTTTTTTTTTTTGAGAGTGCTGTAGTAATAGACCATAGAGCTTCAAGTGCAGCATACACACAGAGTGTCCTGCACTTGGGTTAGGCAGCATTTCACACTTTGCTTTCAGTCCCTCTCTATTGATTTTTACTCCCTGCAGATGCAGTGTGCTCTCTTGAAACTGCAGTTGGAATCTTCATCCATAACCTGAATGTTCTCATACATTTCTAGCTCTTAGTTATAGGCATCTTTGGTGTCAGAGCAGTTTTACACACATTTGGGTTAGGCAGCATTTTACACTTTGCTTTCAGCCCCTCTCTATTGCTTTTTACTACTTGCAGATGCAGTGCGCTCTTTTGAAACTGCAGTTGGAATCTTCATCCATAACCTGAATGTTCTCATACATTTCTAGCTCTTATTATAGGTATCCTTAGGTGTCAGAGCAGTTTCACACCGAAGTGATTGGCTACTACTAATACAAATACAGATGTTGCTGAATCAGGTAAATGAACCTCCCGTCCTAGATGTTTAAGTTGCTGGGATGCTGAAATACACCAACAGAAAATGCAAGCCATCATAAGGCAGGAAATAACGGTCAGCTAGCTAATCTCCTTAAAACTTAAGGAAAATGTTAGCTTAAGCAGTTGTATAAATCAAACCTCTCTTTTCTTAGTATGTCTGATGTGGAACATATATTTAATTGTGGGACACTGGAATAGGTTGCCCTGGGAGAGAGCTGAGGCTCCATCCCTGGAGAAACTCAGGCTCAACAAGGCTCTGGGCAACCTGATCTAGTACAGGATGTGGCTGCTCACTGCAGAAGGGTTGGGCCCACCTTTGGAGGGCCCATCCAACCCAAACCATTCTATGATTCTGCATTTTGATTGCATCCATGGGGTCATTGAAGCTAGATGGCTATTTCTGGTAGCTTCACACAGACTTGTTTCTCAGCAGGAGTAAATGAGATTTTTGTGTTATCTGTTCTAATCACCTCTGTTTTCCATTTTGAAAAATTCCTATCAAATGTTGGGATTTCTTCGGTTGTGTGTTTCAAAACACAGTTACCCTATCTTTGAAGTCCTGAAGATAGGGAGGGCCATGCCCACATCAAGACCTGGAGAAATGGAGGCATCTGCACACTTTGGGCATTGTCATTGCATGTGGTGTGGTTGCTGATGCCCACGTGCCCTGCTCTGACGGCAAAGGATCAGTGTCATTAATGAGAGCCACGTTGCTTGCCAAGTGTTGACAGCTTGTTATTACAGACTCTTTTTTTCCTCCTGGCTTGTGGTTGAAAAGGTTTAGAAGATGATAGTCTCTTCCCTCAGGTGACTCAGGGAAGCACAGGGGTTCGTTCTTTTCAGATTCAGGGAGAGGAGAGATGCTGTGCTTTCATCTGTGCTGAGTTCACACACAATTACTTTACTGTGTAGGACGGATTTTCTTCACATACCCAAAATCATTAAGCTCCTGTGGAGTGAAGGAGGATGTGAAGAAAAAGGAGCAGTGAGGGGAGATGAAGGAAGGAGTGGTAGTTAAACAGGCTAGAATTTTTCTTGGTTTTAGGTGGAGTGTTTATTTTCCAGCAGCCGTTCCTGTGGCATACAGGAGGTTACAGCGATGGTGAGCTGACAGTACGTGTGTGAAATAGACTATGGGATTTGCTCAGCCATGTGAGGAGGAGTTGTGTGTCAGCCAGTTTTTCTCTGTCCCTTTAAAAAAAAAAAAAAAAGGTTATAGAAGAAATTATTTAATGAATAAGTACAGCTATTGTGTGCTCTGGACTGCTGAAAGTTAAATTAGCACATGAGATTCAGTGACATCAAAACAAACCCGTGGAGCAGCGGAGAGCACCCTTCCCAACAGGGCTGTTTGAATTGGCTTCCACCTTTGTTTTGAGAGGTTGCTGTGGTGATGAATAACCTTTGTGTGGAGGGTGTGTGAGCAGGACTGCCTGTGTGCCTTGGTTCTTGCACAGAAAGCAGTGCTGCTGTGGGCATAGCTTTGCAGTCTCGCATCATGCATTGGTCAACTGCTCCCCAAAATGAAATTGAAGAACACAACTGTTGTCTTAGGGCTAGTTATTGACATGGTGTTAATCTACTGATCAGTTCCTCACGTTACTCTCCTACCAGGTAGCAGGAGACTGAGTGATGGCAAAGCAGTAGCTTTTTTCCGTTGCAGGGTAGCTGATATGCCTTATTTGATGAGCTTATGACACCTGAGCTTTATGTCATTACCCGGGCTTGAGGAAAGGTAGGAGGTAAAGAAATAGACCAACAAAGGCACTCTGGGGAAAGAAACAGGGAAATGCTATTAGCTAAGAGGGCTACTTTCCCCCCTCCTTCCCCTCCCCCCCACTATTGCAAAGATTACATGTTTCTATACCGAGGGGAAAACCTGGGTTGTTGTTTTTCTGTGGGTGAATATTGTTTCTTCCTACTCTCCATTTACTAATAACTTCTGTAAGAAATCCTCATTAAGTTTACTGCATCTCAAAATAGATTAGTATGTTTTTTTTCCTGCTAAGATACAAAAATATGATGTAAGGGCTACATAGTGGTACAAAAATGACTGTGTGGAAACAACGATATAGGTATCGAGTACCCTACACGAGGCTTATATGCTTTGTGTAATCACACTTGTGTGAGTGTAGTTTGATGGTACTGTTGTTTGGAGATGTTACGGATGTCACTTCTAAGTAAAGAATTGTCTTCAAGAAAGTCCTGCTAGAAAACCCTAGAAAGGGTTGACAGAAATTAAATACCACCAGAGGCAGCTCAGAGCATTTTCTTCCTTGCATATTGCTCTCGTTCCCAATGTCCGTGAAGCTGCTGCGTGCATAACTTGTGGAAAGCACTACGTTAGAAACTGAGTCACTCAGAGGTGATCTAGTGGCCATGACAAATACAGTGAAGTTGAACATTTTTGCTTTTGCTGTGTAATTCCTGAACTTCTAAAAAAAAAAATAATTTTAAAAATTAATGTGAATTCCCGAGTTCTGTGTTACAGAATCACAGAACTATCGGTGCTGGAAGGGACCTCAAGGATCATCCAGTTTCAGCCCTGCTGCCATGGGCAGGGACACCTGACTCTAGATCAGGTTTCTTGGAGCCACATCCAGCCTGGCTTTAAAAAGTTCCAGGGATGAGGTTTCCACCATCTCCCTGGGCAACCTGTTCCAGTGTCTCACCACCCTCATGGTGAAAAGCTTCTTCCGAACATCCAGTTTGAACCTACCCTCTTCAAACTTGTATCCACTCCCCCTAAGTCCTATTATTACCTGACACCCTAAAAAGTCCTTCAGCATCTTTCTTGTAGGCCCCCTTGAGATACTGGAAGGCCACAATAGGTTCTCCTTGGAGCCTTCACTTCTCCAGCCTGAATAACCCCAACTCTTTCAGTCTGTCTCTGTAGGAGGGGTGCTCCAGCCCTCTCCCCATCTCTTAAAAGACCATCGTAATTTGTGGTTTCATTTGTGAGGCTATGTACTGGAAGGTTGTCTTGTTCTTAATTGCAGCTGAAAAGAGGAAGATAGAAAAAATTTAAGAGCAATAAGGCTTCTTGCAGTATTTTAAGGGAAGGTGTCAAGAGGAGAGTGCTTGGGCTCCTTGAGCAACTGAGGACACTTCTCGCTAGGTTAGAACACTTGGGGCAATAACCTCCTCTCTGTTTAGCAGTTCCTGCCATCTTGATGTTTTCCTCAGCACAATTTAAATGTGTCAGCTGTCTTCAGCGGCTCACTTAGTTAAAGTCAACTTCAGGAAGGAGTATTTAATTACTTCATCTAATACTTTATACAGGCTCCCTTCCTGGATATCAGAGAATCTAGAGAATGCTGCTAGTAGAATGGAGCCAGCATTTAGAGGAATGAATTAATAGCAGCACCGTAGCTGTGCTTTTTATATCTGACACATTCTCCAAGGCTGATACCACACCTCCCATATTTCTTCAAATTCATTTGTTCCATTTCAGTTCAGTCTTCTGAAATATTTTCTGATGAATGAGCTCACTTTACAAGCCAGTGATCATCAGCAGCTGTTCACAGTTATGCTCTAAATTAAATCCATCTGTCAGCGGACTCTTTAAAATGTGAGTTTCACGTTGTCAGGAGACCTGATTGCAGTATCTGGGTGCCTTCTTACCGAAAAGAAAAGAATCCAAATGAACTGTACCTGGATGGGTTCTGGGATACCTTTGCAGTTTCATCTGTAGAGCTGTTTTAGCCTGCTGAGAGAAGAGTAAAATGGCTGTAAGCAGTTCTTTGGCACTGGTGTGCAGGTAGGTATTCAGATATAAGCCAAAATTAGGAAATGGCCTTCAGTAAGCTTTGTAGAAACCATGTACAGACTTTGCTTGTTATATAATCCTGACTCTTTGGTGAACCTCCTCACCAGATCTTCCATTTGTGGGTTGTTGCAGTGGAGCAGATAAATTTCTTCAGAGGATGAGCTGAAGAGGATAAGACAGGCTATATTCAAATCAGGTAAAGATGTGTGGTGGTTCAGCAGTTATCTGCCCCCCACACTTTGAAATAACTCAGGCTAGGACTCAGTCAGCTGGAAGTTAAGTAAATGAAGCTTTATATTTACAGCTTTGCGCAATATACAAGTAGGTATTTACAGTGTATAACAGACATTTACAGATAGGTACAGTAAAAAGGTAATACAGAAACACCACAGCACTCCCAGAGATCAAAATCCCTAAGAGGAGTTTCTAACCACCCCTAGCACCTTCCCCCCTTCCCCAATCTTATCTCACCAGCTGTTTTATGCAGCAGATAGGCAAAGGTAGATCAGCCAGGGGGGTTAGCAACAGGAAAAAAATCATAGAATGGATCATAGAATGGTTTAGGTTGGAAGAGACCTCAAAGCTCATCCAGTTCCAACCCTCGGCCATAGGCAGGGACACCTCCCACTAGATCAGGTCGCTCAAGGCCTCATCCAGCCTAGCTTTGAACACCTCCAGGGAGGGAGTAGTAGTCCCTGAGCAACCCGTTCCAGTGTCTCACCAAGTTAGTGAAAGTTAGTGAAATTATTCAGATCCAGCTAGGAAGGGAAAAAGAGCCATGCAAAAAACAGCCACAGCCCAAAGTGGTCTGAAGCAGTCTGACTTATCTATATTTGGGTTACAACTCTTAAAACATTTTTTTTCTTTCTCAGTAAAGCTATGAGTGAAGTAGCATCATCAGTGTTTTCCTTTCTCAGCCTGTAGTCTAATTTCTCATTCAAATCCTCCAACTAGTTCAAATCAGCACAAGATGACATCACTGCTGGCTCATTTTTTTAATTCCCTCACCCCAGTGTGTGTGTACATCATTTCTTTTTTTTGCTTGTAACTAGAGAACAGTGAAATATGTTTGCTAAGGATGTGCTGCAAACTGCGTTTGAAGCAACACTGAAGAGCAACAAGTGGCTATTTGCTGACTGCATTTTTGCAGTCTTACAATTTTGTGTGCAGTTGCTCTTACGATTTTTTTAAATGGAAGCTTTGGTCTGCAATGTTCTCTGTAAATTACATACTGGGTATGGAAACCAGCCAATTCATGGCCTGCTGTCCTGGTCTTATCCACAACAAGGTAACAACAAGCCATGTTTCCCTTCTCCCTGCAGCTCCATGGAAAAGTGTTCCTTACCAGCAGAAGCTTATTTAGCAGAGTACCGCATGTTTACTCCAGTATGTAATTTTCATTAAATCCTTTCACTTGAGGAAGGAAAACCTTTCTAGAAGAAGCTGACCAGTGGTACAACCTCCTTTGCAATAGCAAAACTTTATTTTTTTTTGTTGTAGCAAGAGGGCCATAATTTATTTCTGGCACTCAGTCACAGTCTCCGACCACAGAGACTAACTACCCTTTGTCAGTGGTCAGAAGAGGAGACTCAGGGGTGACCTCATTGCTGCCTACAACTACCTAAAGGGAGGTTGTAGCCAGGTGGGGTTGGTCTCTTCTCCCAGGCAACCAGCAACAGAATGAGGGGACATAGTCTCAAGTTGTGCCAAGGGAGGTATAGGCTGGATATTAGGAAGAAGTTCTGCACAGAGAGAGTGATTGGCATTGGAATGGGCTGCCCAGGAAGGTGGTGAAGTTGCCATCCCTGGAGGTGTTCAAGAAAAGCCTGGATGGAGCATTTAGTGCCATTGGCTAGGCCTGGGTGCTAGGTTGGACTGGATGATCTTGGAGGTCTCTTCCAACATGGTTGATTCTAAAGCTCAAACAGGTTTTATGAGCTTTAATTTTGCTAGTTAAAACTAGTACAGCATCTTCGGAATTGACTCACTGTGAAATCATAAGAGAAGAACCTCTTGGCTTTTCTTCAACAAATGGGAAGCAGCACTGTGTAAGACCAGAGCCTATTATTGCTGTGCACCTGATAAATGTGGTGGTTTTTAAATTTTTTTTTAATTTTTAATGGAAACTCAACCTGTTCCATGTGGAGATGGTGAGAATTGCACAACAAGTGAAGAGGCTGATTGATGTTGGCTTGTGTTAAGAAAATATGTCTGACAGAAGGAGCTGATACATGCTCTTTTCTTCCATAGAGTGCAATGTTTTGCCTGCATGTGTTCAGTCAGGGAATTTAGCAGCTTAACAGCTGACAATACTTTTGTTATCTTTCTTTAAAATATGTAGTAGTGTTAAACACAGTTTAAGATGTGGCACTGGTTTGAACACCTACTTGGGAGTTTGGATTATAAGCATGCAGTATTTCTCAGTGAGGTGCAGACACAGTTAAGTATTTGCTCCTTCACCATTTGATCAATCTAGTAGTAAAAGCTGCACAGCAGTGAGCATGTGAAAGCTTTCCCTTGTTAGAGATTAAGGTGTCCCTCCTCTCTGGGAGCACTCAGATCTCTGAAAATGCTGAGTTCTGGTGTCAGCTCTTCAAACTTCACAAGCTGGGTCGAAACAGAGAGATTTGGCAGGAAATATGAAAACTCTTATTTTCCTTCCCACGTAGAGAAATGGAGGTGGACAGGAAGAGCACACTGAAAGGGGCAGGCTTAGCACATCAGAGGGAGCCATACAGTCCAAGATCTCTGTGTAGCAGCTCAGGGGATGCCTGTATGCAGTTATCAGTCTGCTCTGCTCCTGCTGCCCATCAGTGTAAACAGGTGTTGGTGTATACCAAGCCAACTTCTCTATGGGTATTCGAAGAGGCAGCATCAATATCTAAGAGGATTATAAATGAAATTTTCAATACCTTGTCTAGACTGTGCTGATCATTAAAGATGAAATGATTAATTTTTAAACCTGGGTTCTTTTCCTGTGGCTTTTACAGTCATTCTAAAAGAGAAAAAAAAAAAAAAGCCAGGATTTTGGCACTGTGGTGAGCTTTAAGCAGAAAAGCTGGTTAGTGTTTGGGCACTCTGTGCCTGTAGTTTCTCACTTGAAACTAGAGGAACAGTGTGATTTTTGTGAATAATGGACTGAGTGCAGGTTTGATGTTCATGTCACTGAGATACACTGATAGCATGAGCAGTATGATTAGTGCTATGTGGAATTTAATTTTTTGTTGTTTTCACGAGTAGTTGCAGGTAACATTGTGGTATGCACAGGTATCTGACTCCTAGAAATGCAGAGCTGTGTGAAGGGTAACATACAGTGCTGACTGAAGAGTTCTGTAATCTTTACTTGCTGTGACTCTTCGTGAAGGTCTGAAGCTGTAACAGCTTTCCAGTAAGGATATTATACACAGCAAACCATTTTGAAATTTCCAGCAACCCAATTTTCATGTAATTCATCTTGGTAGGTAATCCTCTGGTGGAATTATTACAGTTCCACAGTTTATATTATAGCTGTTGTAGCAGGAGCTGAAATGCTCTTTGCTATCATTTTGAGAAAAAAAAAAGTCCTTAATTTTATTTGTTCGTAAGTTCTGTATGAATGATCTGTTGATGTATAGAAAACTTAAAGCTATGAAAATGCTTACTAGAATATATTGCTACCCATACCTTTACCTACAAATTTTATTAATGCAGCCTAGGTTATAAATGAGTTTACCTTTTTCTTGTAATTTAGAATCATAGAATCAGTCAGGGTTGGAAGGGACCACAAGGATCATCCAGTTCCAACCCCCCTGCCATGCCCAGGGACACCCTACCCTAGATCAGGCTGCCCCCACAGCCTCATCCAGCCTGGCTGCAAACACCTCCAGGGATGCAGCCTCAAGCACCTCCCTGGGCAACGCATTCCAGGCTCTCACCACTCTCATGCTCAACAACTTCCTCCTCACATCCAGTCTGAATCTCCCCACCTCCAGCTTTGCTCCATTCCCCCTAGTCCTGTCACTACCTGGTAGCCTAAAAAGTCCCTCCCCAGCTTTTGTGTAGGCTCCCTTCAGATACTGGAAGGCCACAAGAAGGTCACCTGGGAGCCTCCTCTTCTCCAGACTGAACAGCCCCAACCCTTTCAGTCTTTCCTCACAGCAGAGGTGCTGCAGCCCTCTGAGCATCCTCATGGCCCTTCTCTGGACACGCTCCAGCATGTCCACATCCCTCTTGTAATAGGGACTCCAGAACTGGATGCAGTACTCCAGGTGGGGCTTTACCAGGTGGAGTCTTACCATTGACTTCAACAGCCAGGTCAATAGCAAGCTGTAGCTGTTGATGCTTGTCATTTTTAGAGGTGCACAAAAATGTGTCCCTTTGCACCATACCTGCCATCTGCTTCCTTGCACTGTTGTGTGGGTAGTGCATCTCCAGTAACAAGCTATCATTAGTTGTTGTCTGTTTAGGGGAGGAACTGTTGTTTTCTTTTAAGAGGAGGAGCACATATGTGCTGTAGTCAGTGTTGTGCCACATGCTGTCGGTGGTCTCTTGGCAATTGCTCACTCACAGGTAGGCACTAGTCAGTAAGAGAGGGTATAGATGGCTGACTCATCACAGGATCACAGGATGTTAGGGTTTGGAGGGGACTTCCATAGATCATAAAATCATAGAATGGTTTAGGTTGGAAGGGACCTCAAAGATCATCCAGTTCCAACCCCTCACCTTAGGCAGGGACATCTCCTCAGGGAGGTTGGACTCAGTGATCTCTGGAGGTCTCTTCCAATCTCTAAAGTTCTGTGATTGGGTTGAGTAGGGTTGTGTGCTCCCCAGGGATCTTAAACATTGCCTATTTAGAGGAAGGTGCAGCTGGTGGTGATGAATATTTCCTTTGATGAACTGAAGAAAAATATGTTCTATATAGGAGGGAGGAGGAAATTAAAATTCCTTCTGTGAAAAGGAGGTTCAGGATACTGGCAAGAATTTCATAGACACCTGTACAATTTTGCAGCTGAAGGTTTCTGTTTTTAAAGGGGTTGAGAATCATTCCATTCCATTCCATTCCATTCCATTCCATTCCATTCCATTCCATTCCATTCCATTCCATTCCATTCCATTCCATTCCATTCCATTCTATTCCATTCCATTCCATTCCATTCCATTCCATTCTATTCCATTCTATTCCATTCTATTCCATTCTATTCCATTCTATTCCATTCTATTCCATTCTATTCCATTCTATTCTATTCTATTCTATTCTATTCTATTCTATTCTATTCTATTCTATTCTATACCATTCCATGCTCACTTCAGTTTTCATGCCAATCCCTCTGCTGGGGAAGGGACTTCCCTTTATCTCAGATTCTTAGTGGAGGGCACAAAGAACATTTTTGTGGTGGTCAACCACCAGCAGTGACTTGCCAGCAGGTGCAGGATATTAAGGCAAATGGATCGAACGCATGAGTCATGATTGTGTATTGCAAAGCTGAGCTTATTTTTTTCTTATTTTGTGTCTTGGTTTTCTCTTCTTTAAAAAAGCTGTTGACTTTTCCTTCTTGTGTAAATGAATTTTTCTTACAGCTCCTACAAATCTTTTCTGTATGCCAAAACAAAACAAACTAGAATATTTCCTCTGAAGTAACTAAGTTGGGTCTGTTCCTTACTGTTTGGCAAAGAGGAGGTCCAGAGAAATTCAGACCTGTACTCTTTCTGTTTATATTTTATTGTCTTCTTAAAAATGCATTGAACTAGGCCAAAGGCCCTTCTACCTCATAAGCATTTAGAAGTGTCTCATTTCAACCCTTTCTTGTAGAAAAAGAAAAAAAAAAAAAAAGAAACATTTTTCCTGTGCTGTTACTGAGGGTGGTTAGAGCAATGCTGCTCATCTTCACTCCTAAGTTATACATGGATTTTAAAGTCATTAGCAGTATGGAAAATGCAGCTACTTGACTAATTGTAAAACACAGTCCCCTTTTCTTGCTCACTTTGCTCAGTTTCTCCTTTCTGTACTTCTCAGTGCTTCATCTGCATGTAGTGTGAGTATCACTTTCTCTGCTCTCTCTTCACTGGGCTTATTTCCATTCTTTACTGGCAATGAAACTCTCATTACTTAACCAGCAAAACCTTTCCAGTGTCGTTTATAACTTGCTTTAGAGATTAGGTTTGCTCCCATAGGTGATTTTTAAGTGTGAGGAGTTCCTTGAAAGCTGTTGTTAACTCTGATAGTCCAGCTTTGGTTTGAACAGCTGCTGTCTGCCCTGGGCTTTTCCTCAATATTACACAGGTGAGCTCACTTTTAACAACTCCTTTAATCTCCTGGCTTGGTACCTAAAACCTGTGCAGCCTGGTGAAGCAAAGCCCTGTGTCTATGTCTGCTATCTGACTTTCATGTTGCATCCAGGGTATGTGCAAGGCCTCTCTGCGTGTTTCGAATTGTTCTGGGCTCAGGTGTTAGTTGCTACATCTGCTGACCATGATGCAGAGAGTGCTGTGTGCCACTGACAGCAAACAGGAGATGAACTTCATGATCTGTGTGGGATGCCATGGGAATGGTACCAAATTATATACTGCCCTTGATGCTCAAAAACCCCAACTCTGTAGGAAACAAACCCCTTTGACAAATTTGGTAGCTATTGAACAGGTGCTGTTGGAATGTGAAGGGATTCTGTCATAATACCTGCTAGTGGTTTGATGTGCTGTTTTTATTATCACCAGTATGTGAAAATATATGCACTTGGGATTTTTCAAAGCAGACAAGAAAACATGATGCCGAAGGAGTATTCATTTCCCTAGGAATTATTGATACTCTCTGTTCTGCTTTGAAATTTTTGTGTTTTTTTTTTTTTTTTTTTTTTTTTTTTTTTGTTTTTTTCACT
>VWZI01008216.1:2325750-2378698 GCA_013396835.1 Psilopogon haemacephalus
TGCTCTCTATTCTTTTTTGAAATTTTTTTTTTTTTTTTTTTTTTTTTTTTTTAATTTTTCGTTCTTTCAAGCTCCTCCATAAAGAAATGGCAATAAGTAGGTAAATGTACCTTTTAAAAGCCCTCATTGTTTGTGATATCATAGAATCATAGAATGGTTTAGGTTGGAAGAGGCCTCAAAGATCATCCAGTTCTAANCCCTCCCCAGCCCTCCTGCAGGCCCCTTCAGATACTGGAAGGTTGCTATAAGGTCTCCTGGAAGCCTTCTCTTCTCCAGGCTGAAAAGCCCCAACTCTCTCAGCCTGTCCTCATAGCAGAGCTGCTCCAGCCCTCTGTGCATCATCTTCGTGGCCCTCCTCTGGACTCTCTCCAGCAGTTCCATGTCCTTCCTGTGCTGGGGCCTCCAGAACTGCACACAGTACTCCAGGTGGGGTCTGAGGAGAGCAGAGTAAAGGGGCATAATCCCCTCCCTTGCCCTGCTGGCAATGCTTCTCTTAATGCAGCCCAGGACACGGTTGGCTGTCTGAGCCAACCTGGCATAATAAAATTAACTTTGGTTCTGGGGGCTTTGAAAAGACTGAAGTAATTGTCTAAATGTTTACCTTGTGAAAGCCACCTTCTTTGCATTGAATTATAGAGAGATTTAGCGCTTTGTTGATAGTAAATTCACAACTCTTTGAGTTAAGCTGCTGTGAGCAGCTGTACTTTGATTCTTTCCTTCCCTTTTACAAAGGTACTCACCGTTGTAAAATCACAATGCAATGGGTAAATGTTGCACAAAAGAAAGGTAACCATTTACTTAAAAGACTCCTCAGTTAACGCCCTTGGAAAACTCAGTGAGGAACTTCAGACAATACTTGACTCATAAAAATGAGGGCATCTCTTTACTAAGTTATTTGTCATTTAGGGTAAGAGGTAAAGTAGCATCTTGAGTGTCAGTACTGCTGGACTGTCTTGCTTTTTTTTCCTCTTTGTTGAGGTGGGGCTTTGAAAGAATGTGTTAGTAAGCAAGAAAGAATGTGGTATTTGCAGATCTGAATGATTTCAGGCGTAACTTATTGGAGTACATCACGACATTGGTGTGTGTACAGCACTAATAAATCTTAGACTATTGGCCCTTTGAGATTTCATGGCTCAGCAGCAATGCAGTGTCTTGTGAAAGATTTTTTTGGGGAGAATTTAATGCGTTGATAGCACCTGTATGTTGTAGACCTTCACAGTCTGATCCATCTGCGGAGGGAGTTCCACTATGTGACCTTTGGAGGTCCCTTCCAAACCAGACCATTCTATGATTACTGCAACAACCTTAAACTTCATCTGAAGTTGGTTTTCTAGCAGCACACTACAAAGTTTACACACTTTTATTTTGTTGATAAAATAGTGTCCAGCTCAGATTGTTTTTAGCTGTGAGCAAGCAGCCTTAAGCCTAAAAATTCCATTTCTAAGTGTTAGGGTTTTCTCCCAAAAGATATGAAGAATTTTACTTCTGACACCTTTCAGTGTATAGTAAAGGCTTAGAGGCCACACGCAGACTTGCTAGCAGATGCTCTGGTAGAACACTTAAATATTTGAAATCTGTAATTTTGTATTGAAAGAAAGAGCTTGGCTTAAATCTGATCCACATTTAAAAATATTTATTTATTTTGTTGTTTAATAAAAAAAAAAAAACCCTGTTGAATATCTCATTTATAATCACACTGAAATTGATTTTGAATAGTGAAAAATCACTTAGATTGATTAGTGTGCTAAAATCTGTAAAGGGTTAGAAAGAGCTTGGCTTAAATCTGATCTGGATTTAAAAATATTTATTTATTTTATTGTTTAATTAAAAAAAACAACTAATATCTCATTTATAATCAAACTGAAATTGATTTGGAATAGTGAAAAATCACTTAGATTGAGTAGTGTGCTAAAATCTGTAAAGGATTAGAAAGAGCTTGGCTTAAATATGATCCAGATTTTAAAATATTTATTTATTTTATTGTTTAATTAAAAAAACCCCTGTTGAATATCTCATTTATAATCAAACTGAAATTGATTTTGAATAGTGAAAAATCACTTATATTGATTAGTGTGCTAAAATCAAATAATGCTTTCAGACTAAAATTCACATTAAATTGTCAGAGCCATTGAGAGAGGAGTGGTGAGGCAGGGAGGGAATGTTCTTGTTTTGGAGGCTGGGAAAAGGAAGACACCTTTAGTTATGAATTACCGAGGGTCTACAGTGAATCCATTAAAGGGGAGGAATGATAGGTGCAGATGGGACTGGGACAAAGCCAAGTGCAGATGACACCAAGCTGTGTGGCACAGGAGACTTGCTGGAGAGCAGGGATCCATCCAGAGGGACCTGCACAGGCTGCAGAGGTGGGCCCAGGCCAACCTCATGACATTCAACAAGGCCAAGTGTAAGGTCCTGCACCTGGGTCAGCACAATCCCGAGCACAACTCCAGGCTGGCTGGCGAATGGCTGAGAGCAACCCTGAGGAAAAGGACCTGGGGGCCTGGGTGGATGAGAAGCTCAACATGAGCCTGCAGTGTGCACACACAGCCCAGACAGCAACTGTGTGCTGGGCTGCAGCAAGAGCAGCTGTGGGCAGCAGGGCAAGGGAGGGGATTGTGCCCCTTTACTCTGCTCTCCTCAGACCCCACCTGCAGTACTGTGTGCAGTTCTGGAAACACCAGCAGAAGAAGGACATGGAACTGCTGGAGCAAGTCCAGAGGAGGCCATGAAGATGCACAGAGGGCTGCAGCNGTTTAAATGAGATGTTAGGAGGAAGTTCTTTAGTACTGTAAAGGGTGGTGAGGCACTGGAACAGGTTGCCAAGAGAGGTTGTGGCTGGTCCCTGGCTGATGGTGTTCAAGGCCAGTTTGGATGAGTCCTCGAGTGACCTGATCTAGTGGGAGGTGTCCCTGCCTATGGCGGGGGGTTGGAACTGGATGATTTTTGAGGTCTCTTCCAGCCTAAACCATTCTATGTTTCTACAAGTAGTAGTGAGTAGTTGTGTTGCCTCTGGTCTAGAAGAAGTCCTAAACTTCAGCACTTCTGCTGAGCTCCACCCATGGAATGTGTGATGCTTGCAGGTACTGCGGGAGCAGCTTCTGTTCCAATGCAAATCAAGTATCAATGGCACCCAGAAGGAAGCAGGAACCAGCAGTATCTTTTCTCTGAGGGCTTTTCTGTTAGCCTAAGAGATTATTTAAATATTTTCCAGTTGACTCAAGGCAGTCACTGGTTTCAGCTGTAACCTTTTAAGTAGGACTTAAGTCTGTCAATATATATTGAAGATAGCCCTGAATTTGGGAGGGAGAAGAGCTCTTTTTATGAGGTGATGTGGAGTTGTGGGCTGTGACCCTACTGGGACTGGCAAAGGAGGATGTGCCTTTTGGAAAGGAGCATAATGTTGGCTTGGGTGAGTGTGGGACTGGGTCATGTCCTTCCCCCCCCCATACAGTGTTGGTGGGTTCATGAAGTGGCTTGGTGTGTAGCTGTCTTTTCCCTCTCATTAATGTCTCTGTGTTATTGCAGTTATGGCAAAATGCAAATCCAGCATAAGGAGTTGAGAGGTAAACTGGGGTAGGACTTGTTCCTATACAAAAAGGAAAAGGGGAAAATGTAGTCCAAATACTGCTCCTCTTCTCAGAACAAGGAGTGCAGGAGGGGTACATGGGGGCACAGAATTATTCTGCCTGATGTGGGGTCAGATCTCTCAACCCAAGATTCCAAGTAGCTTTCACTCTTCCTTTCTGTTTCAGTGGATACTGACAAATACATGTGGTCAGTGCTGGTGTCTAGGGCTAGGGAGCTACCTGCTGGTTTTTATTTTGCAGTGATAAAGATGAGTTTGAGACCAAGAATTTCTTCATAGCTTAATTAAAGGTCCCGTTGGCTTTTACCTCCACTACCTTTCTCCTGTCCCAATGAAGAGTACTCAGAAAACACCTTTAGACAGCCCCTTAGAGATGAGAGAAAAACCACCTCCTTCCACTCACATTGCTACTTTTAGCCATATAACACTGGTGGCAGAGAATTTTGCACCCACTTAGGCTTCCTGCATCTACCACAGGCAATCAGGTGGGCAGCCAGTGGGGATAACCTGCCCAGGAGCTTGCGGCTGGGGCCATGGGCGGTGACTGGGGCAGCCTGCCACCGCCCAGGGCTTATTGGATTGTTCCTGCCTGGCACATTGCCTCTTTCCATCGCTTAACCACCTCAGTTAGGAAGAAGAGCAAGAACTTAAAAGTAGGAAGAGAGCAGCTGCCCATCCCATAGAGACAAGGAAGAGGATTCTGGTCCCAGAGCAGGAACTAAATTTCAGCGGATACCGGTACGTTTGCTCCTAATTTACCTTCATTGTTTGTGGTTGTGAGCTTTGCTTATTGTATTTTGTTTCCTAACTGGAAATGGCTGAATTAAAGTACTTCTCGACAGGTTCTTGAGCAATGTGAAAGTCCTAAGTCCAAGGTAACTTATGACACTTTGTTCAGCCTTGCTGTATTCCGTCAAGAGAAACTCTTTACGGAATGAACGAAACACTTTGTACTCAGGTGTCGAAAGCTGCAGAGACAGGATTATGGCTGGCCCACCTCTTGGCGATCCTACTGGCTTTGTCTCAGTCATTTCTATATGGAGAAAGTTGAGAATTGTGGTAATTTTACTTTTATTTTTAAGTTATCTTGCTGAACTGACTTCAGCAAGCCTTTGTCAAGCAGGGACTGTTTTATATAGTGTATCACTTGCTGTCTGCAACGGAGGAAATACAGGTGGCAGTTTGATAAAGCTACCAACCATTGCTTTCTTCTGGCACAACTAAACTGCCAAAGAGGACGTCTAAAAGTGGTACCACAGGACGTGAGAAAATTGCACTCAAGTTCTGAGTAAATAGTAAGTTAGGTTTGATTCGGTGGCTGTGTGACATTCAGTGGGGTTTTGAGAGTCCCTTTGTGCCCTGTGGTTATTGTCTCAGAGGAGTGAGTCAGGGATGTAAGTGTTGAGCCACACCTGTATTGTCACCAGCTTCGGTTCTGCCAGAGAATGAAGAGAGGAGCAAGTGGGGTTGGAGCCAGGCAGCTTCCTTGGAAAGGAAGGGCTGTAGGGAGATTGGACAGAGGGATGCTCCCACAGGCCCATCCTCCTGGAAGGGAAAGTGGCAGAGTGAGCAAGAACCCCTCACTGTCTGGAACTGGCCTGTAAGGAATTAGTGGAGCCACACCAAACTGAACTGCAGTATTGCTCCACTGTTCTGCAATTAGACCTTTGAGTTGTACTAGGTCATTGGGTGGTTTTGTTTGGGGTTTGTTTGTTTGTGGTGGGGTTCTTTTAGTTGTTGTTTTGGGACGTGGGGTTTTTATGGGTTAGGTTTTGTTTGGGTTTTTTTTCTGGTTGTGTATTTTTCTTTTCCCAAGCAGATCAGATCTTTTGATTTTTACAGTTCATTTGCTAGAAGCAGTCATTTTATCCTTCAGATGCCAATGTGCTGTTGGATGTTAGCCTTTGACCTTCAGAATTAGTCATCCAGTTAAGGAGTGGGTTGACCACATAGTCTATGTTTGACCACATTAACAAGAAATAACCTTGTGAATACTAATGATGCTAAATACAGACTGCTCGAAGTCCTCACTCTTGCAGAAGCAGTTGCAACTTCCTTCTCCTCCCATCCTAGGAATTAATCCTATGATTCAACTTAGTGGGTTTTTGTGTTGGTTTGAGCTAATTGGAGAATTTGAGTGAGAAATTAGAGTATTGGCTGAGAGAGGTAAACACAGTATGGCACTCCACCAGAGTTTTACTGAGAGAGGAAAAAAAAAAGTTGTTTTTAAGAGCTGTTCTGAAAACAAGAGATAGCAGATGGCTTCTGTCTGTTCTGGCTGCGGCTGCTTCTCTTGCATGGTCTCCTTTGTCTTGGTAGCTAATTCAGAGTAAAACTACTAACTCCTTTCTATCACTAATCCCCTGACCGATCTACTTCAGCTTATCTGCAGCGTCAACAGGTGGTGAGATAAGACTGGGGAAGGGGGGAAAGGTGGTAGGGGGTGGTTGGTTACTCCTCTCTTGGAGATTTTGGTCTCTGGGAGGGCTGTGGTGTCTGTATTACCTTTTCACTGTATATATCAGTAAATATTTGCTAGTATATTGTGCATTGCTGTAAATATAAAGCTTCATTTATTAACTTCCAGTGTTTTTCTGAGTCTTAGCTGGGGTTTATAAAGATGGGGGGGCAGGTCACTGCTAAACCACTACAGTTTTTTTCCCCCCCAAACTCCTTGTACTCAAAACCTGGTTCAGACTACACAAGAGAGACTTGACCAAAAAAAAAACAAAAACCCAAAACCAACCCACATCTGTTTAACAGTCTGCTTTTCATTGCATGCATTGTTTCAATGGTTAAAAAAAATATTGCTGTGGAACAATGTGTCTTCAAGTGATCCTATATTGGCATTTGGAGAACATTATTGAAGTCACAATTCCAAATTAAAACCCCAGAGATACTGAAGACTGAGGCTTTAATAGAGGTGAGGTTGATATTAATAATAGAAAATGCTATAAAGACACAAGCTGGGCTTTCCACTTCAGGTTAATTTTTACTGTGTCTTGTTATAACCTTGTTTTCTTCTTAATATTTGTAAATTAGCCTGAATGACCTTCAGACTTCTTGGGGAGAAAATGAAATGCTCTTAGTCACCTTCCTCTGGCTTCTGCTTAATTTTGCACAATCATTTTGTTCAATATTGATGATTTAATATTTTATCTTACAGTACTTGTGTTAGATAGTTTTAAAGGCCATTACTATTTCCAGCACATCAGGAAATGTGTTAAATTGTTGATGTTTTTGAGAAGGTTAAAAAAAAAAATAAAATTCCTGTGTACCTTTAAAATGCTTTGAACATGTAAGAGCTGCAAGGTGCATTTTGAGTAATGTCAAGGGATTCCCAGCTACACCTGTCCTGCATCAGAGTGCCTTTCAGCCTGAATTTAGAGTGCCACTTGTGCGTGGGCTACAGCAGCTTAGTGAGTGATGGTGACAGAATATATCTGGTTGGAAGAGACCTCCCTGGACTGCCCAGGGAGGTGGTGGAGTCACTGTCCCTGGAGGTGTTTAAGGAAAGATTGCATGTGGAACTTAGTTACATGGTCTAGTCAGTTTGGTTTGTGTTAGGTCATAGGCTGGAGTTGATGACCTCAAAGGTCTATCCAGCCTCAGTAATTCTGTAATCATCCACTCCAACTCGCAATCCAGCACTGAAGGTGTGACACTAAACCATGTTGCCAAAGGCCAGGTCCACTTGAACACCTCCAGGGATGGTGACATCAGCATTGCCCTGGGCAGACCATTTTAATGTTTGAGAACCCTCTCTGTGAAGAAATATTTCCTAATATCCTGCACAAACCTCCCCTGGCACAGCTTGAAACCATTTCATCTAGTCCTGTTCACTTGCTATCAAGAAGAAGAGGCTTCTCCTCTCCTTGCTTCCATCTCCTTTCAGGTAGCCATGAGGTCTCCCTTCAGCCTCCTCTTCTGCAGACAATTAGTGGTTATCCAGAACAGCTGGTCCTAATTGCCTGCAGGTGTATCCCAGACCATCAGCATCACACCCAGAATAAAGAGGGAAGTTTGCTAAGAGAAGCCTTTTGGTAGAGCTTTCTGTTTTGGCTTTTCTTCCTCCTGCTTCTCTTATTTCTGAGGACTGCTTCCCTGGGTTTTGGGAGTACTTCACTTTTGTTAGACTGAAAATGGAAATCAAAAGAAGGAGCAGTCCAAAGTTTTAGGTACCTGTTCTGTAAGGGATGATGAAATTCAGCTTCAGAAAGAGCAAATGACAAAACATGACAGAAGGAAGACTTGAAAACTGAATGCTAAGGTGTACATGGTGAAAGACAAAACCAGTAAATAGAAGACCCTGGTGACGTCTTAAAGGGTGGATGGATTTTCCCTGACATCCATTAGGCAAGAAAGCCAAATGATGCTTTATTTTTTGTCTGGATTAAGCAAGAATTGTGCAGCCTGTGTATGGTTGTGAATTATTATTCATGTGTGCTGTATTTTTACGTATGTATTTCATACAGACAAAGTGCCTGCAGGTCAGCAGTGCTTAGTATGTTTGGCTGTTTAAGCTGCTTTTCCAAATTCCCAACTTGAACATCTCCAGCTCCCTCAGCCCCTCCTCATAGCCCAGGTGCTCCAGGCCTTTCTCTAGCCTTGTTGACCTTCTCTAGACTCACTCCAGGTCCTCAATGTCCTTCCTGTAGTGAGTGTCCCAGCACTGAACACAACACTCGAGGTGTGGCCTCCCCAGTGCTGAGCACAGGGGATGATCACCTCCCTGTCCCTGCTGGCCACAGTGTTTCTGATCCAAGCCAGGATGCCATTGGCTTTCTTGGCCACCTGGGCACTGCTGACTTGCATTTGGTCAACAATCAAGCAATACCCCCAGATTGCTCTCCAAGTCACAGCTCTCCAACCACACATCCCCAGGTCTGTAGCTTACCGTGGGGTTGTTTTGACACTGGTGGAACTGACACTTGGCCTTGTTGAACTTCATACCTTTAGCCTTGGTTACTTCACGTTCAACAGCACTGAGTGCCTTGCTTCTGCATTTATTCCGTCCTTCAGTTTCCCTCTCTGCAGTTAGAGAAAGCTCTTTCCCTCCTCCCTTCCTGAAACAGTCAACTCCTCTGTGAGGACAGGCTGAGAGGTTTGGGGTTTTTCAGCCTGGAGAAGAGAAGGCTTTGATTAGACCTGATAGTAACCTTCCAATATCTGAAGGGGGCTACGGGAGGGCTGGGGAGGGACTGTTCATAAGGTCTTGTAATGACAGGACGGGGGGGAATGGGTTTAAACTGGCAGTGGGGAGATTTAAACTGGATGTTAGGAGGAAGTTGGTTACAGTGAGAGTGGTGAGACACTGGCAGAGATTGCCCAGGGAGGTTGTGGCTGCTCCCTCCAAGGCCAGGCTGGATGAGGTCTTGAGTGACCTGTTCTAGTGGGAGGTGTCCCTGCCTATGGCACAGGGGGGTTGGAACTGGATGAGCTTTGAGGTCCCTTCCAACCTAAACCATTCTATGGTTTCAAAATCTAGGAACACTACTTAGAGTTCATCAGACTGAACTGAAGCTAAGTTACATTTCCTAATAGTGTTTTTTAATTATTTTGCTTTAGAAAGAGGACTTTACTTTATTGCATATGCTCATTTTATTGAGCACTGTTAAAGCTCTTACTGAGCTTTTGAAGACAAGTTGTGAACAAGAGCTAAGGGGATGTTTTCAAGTAGCTGTACAGTAGTTGGGGGCCTGAACATATGGAAAAGCTTCACTCTTTTTTACAAAAAAAAAAAAATCCCTTTTACTTTTTTTCCCTTCTTTCTGAAAGCTGAAGTATGTTAAATTTTTTTTCCCCCCTTCTAATTACCGTGCTTTGTGTTCTGGGATTTACATCTGTGTATAGCAGCAAAGAATACTTGTTTCAGACTCAGTTCAGACTGAGTTCCTTCCAGTAAATAATAAAAGAGAGTGACTCAGAGAAAAAAAAAAAAGACAGATTTAGCAGTTTGATCTCTTCATATCTTATTTTTCTTTTTTCTTTTTTTTTTCAATTGCAAAACACTGAGAAGGGAAGGTTTGTGATAATAGTAGCTATGAGTCTGAGAGAGATTTATTAAAGAAGAGATTAGCATATTAATATATTTTTGTTAAAACTTAAATTAATGTAAACGTAAAATTAAATTAATATATTAACACAGTAATTAAATGTAAAATTAAAATAATATTTAAATTACTCTGTTAATGTATTATATATATAAAAAAGAAAGATGATTGCAAAAGATGCTTTGGGGTGTTAATACAGTAAGGATCATTTAGATCCTTTATTGATTCCTCATTACAAGCATTTTTGCTTCAGTCCTGTTTCCTTAAGAGGGACTACAAAAGCCCTCCTAGAATTGACGTGCACAGGGCACTAGGATTCACCAGAATAAGGTCAGTGTCTAAATATCCACCAAGAACAGATCAGGCACCATTGAAGCATCTTTACAATTATATAGCTTCTGTCACTACTAGTTAAGTGCTTGCTTTAATGAAAGGATTGTAATTGGCATTTGTTTACTTTTATTCCAAAGTGTCTCACCACAGTATGGTTTCTGATTTATTTTAATTTAAATATAACACTTAACGACTTTAGAGTGCAGGGTAATTATTTTACAGTATACTTGGATGGATTTTTGTAGGGAATCATTGTTATAAGAGCCATTTAGAAGTCAGTTATTATAGCACACATATGCTGGTGCTGTTGTCTGTTTGCTCCTGCTCAGTCATAGAATGAGTCAGAGTTGGAAGGGACCACAAGGATCATCCAGTCCCAACCCCCCTGCCATGCCCAGGGACACCCTACCCTAGAGCAGGCTGCCCACAGCCTTATCTAGCATGGCCTTAAACACCTCCAGGGATGTGGCCCCAAACATCTCCCTGGGCAACCCATTCCAGGCTCTCACCACTCTCATGGTGAACAACTTCCTCCTAACATCCAATCTGAATCTCCTCACCTCCAGCTTTGCTCCATTCCTCCTAGTCCTGTCACTACCTGATAGCCTAAAAAATCCCTCCACAGCTTTTTTGCAGACCCCCTTCAGATACTGGAAGGCCACAAGAAGGTCCCCTGGGAGCCTCCTCTTCTCCAGACTGAACAGCCCCAACTCTTTCAGTCTGTGCTCACAGCAGAGGTGCTGCAGCCCTCTGATCATCCTCTTGGCCCTTCTCTGGACACACTCCAGCATGTCCACATCCCTCTTGTAATAGAGGCTCCAGAACTGGATGCAGTACTCCAGTTGGGGCCTCAGCAGAGTGGAGTAGAGGGGGAGAATCACCTCCCTCAGCCTGCTGGCCACACTGCTCCTGATGCAGCCCAGGATCTGGTTGACTTTCTGGGCTGCAAGTGCACACTGCTGGCTTATGTTGAGCTTCTTGTTCAGCAGCATCCCGAAGTCCCACTCCTCACAGCTGCTCTCCAACTAGTCACTGCCCAGCCTGGATTTGTGCTTGGGATTGCCTCGACCCAGCTGCAGGACCTTACACTTGGCCTTGTTGAACCTCCTGAGGTTGGCTTGTGCCCACCTCTGCAGCCAGTCCAAGTCCCTCTGGGTAGCTTAAGACTGCCTCTGTCAAAGGTACCAGCAGTTTCAGCTCTCTTTTGTCAGTGGCTTGTGCTTACCTGAGCTGTTCTGATGGCTTGCATGTATCAAAAACCTGGTAGTTAGTAAAATACACCACATAAAATATCACAAAATAAAGGAGGCTGAGGGGAGACCTCATTGCTGTCTACTGCTACCTGAAAGGACGTTGTGGAGAGTATACTTGAGAATTATTAGGAGAGTATACTTGGAGACATTGGAAAGAACTTTTTAATGAAAATAATTTAATGGATGAGGGACACCTTATCGCTGTCTACAGCTACCTGAAAGGACATTGTGGAAAGGTTGGTGCTGGTCTCTTCTCGGAGGTAAATAGTGATAAAACAAGAGTGAATGGCCTCAAGCGGCGACTGGGTAGGTTTAGACTGGATATTAGGAAGAACTTTTTAATGGAAAGAATGTTCAGGCATTGGAATGTGCTCCCCATGAAGGTGTTGGAGTCTCCAACCCTGGGTGTGTTTAAAAGTCATTTGGATGTAGTGCTTGGGGGATATGGTTTAGGGTGAACCTTGTAGGGTAGGGTTATAGGTTGGACTTGGTGATCCTGAGGGTCTTTTCCAACCTGGATGTTTCTGTGATTCTGTGACGAGCACATAGCATTAGCTGGAATCTTTAGCTATGAGTTGACATAAAAAGAAGAAACCAATATTAAGGGAGACATTTGGTGATTACCTTGGCTAATTAATTGAGTTTAGACACAAATTCAGCATGATGAGCTCTGGTCATGTTCTGACTTAGCAAAGTTGGTTTATGCTGAAATAGAGAAGGAATGAATAAGAGATGTAAAGTTATAAAGCAGGACTCTGCCTGTTTGCTGTGAGCCTGCATTCCCAGCTGGGGCCTGGCTGGACTCTTTCCTTCAGTGCTCAGAGTGGAAACCATATGAAGGAAAGTGCAGGACTACAGGCAACATTTAGAGCACTGAAGAAGTCTGGCTCGTAGCAACAGCCTCTCTAGGAATAGATTGTCTTATTCCTGATTTTTCAGCTCTAATTTTTGTTTGTTCAGATGCTGTTTTCATAGATATCAGTGTTTTCCAGTTATTTGTTCTCTTCTCCGGAAAAACAGGGGATGTAAACATGAGCTGCAGTGGAAGAAGCACAAAGAAACAAAACTAAAAGCACCCTTTTCCCTCTTTCCTCTCTCCTTTTTTTTTTTTTTGGTATTCTTTCAGCTCTGTATCAAAGTGCAGGGGGCTGTTAATCACTGATGTGTTTTGAGTTGGAAGGAAAAAAAAAAAAATCAGTCAAGTTGTTCACTTCTGTGATCACTCAAGGAGATAACTGTGAACTGCCAGTGGGTAATTTATTGCTATTTATAATCCAAATCAGGAGAGAGGGAAAAGTATTCTAAATCGGTGACAGCTTTAGTGCACAGATGTGAATGCTTTAGTAACCATCGTGTCATATAAATCCCAGACACCTGTCCAAATATCAGGGTTAGCCTAGGAAAAAACATTGTTTATTTTGCTTCCTGAGTTGTTACTGTCTACTAAAAATCTCTTGTTTGCAGCCGAGCTTAAATGGTTTTTAATTCAGTTTGTACTAACAAATGCTTGAAAAATCAAGGTCTGTCATACTGCTTGTGCATTGAGACACATAGTTTGTTAACTTTTTAGACAGAGGTACAAAATGAGAATGTGGTAGCAGATCAGTGGGTGTGTTAAATGGAGAAACTGCCTGTCTAGAGCCAAAGGTCTTTGAGAATGTGTTCACACTGAGAGGGTTCTCAAATGTTGGCATGGTCTGCCCGGGGCAGTGGTGGAGTCACCATCCCTGGAGGTGTTTAAGCAGCCAGTGGATCTGGTGCTTAGACCCTTCAGTGCTGCACTCAAGGTTGGACTGGGTGATCTTTGAGGTATCTTCCAACTGGATGTTTTCTGTGTGATTCTGTGTGTGTATACATTCACAGAATCGTAGAATCCTTTGGGTTGCATAAAGATCATCTAGTTCCAACCATGGGCAAGGACACCTTCCACTTGACCAGGTTGCTCAAGGACTCCTCCAGTCTGGCCTTGAACACCTCAAGGGAAGGGACATCCATGACCTCCTTGGGCAACCTGCTTCAGTGTCTTACCACCCTTACTGTAAGGAATTTCTTCCTAATGCCTAGACTAAATCTACTCTCCTTGAGCTTAAATCCGTTCCCTCTTGTCCTATTACAACCAGCCCCTTGTAAAAAATCCCTTTCCAGCTTCTTTGTAGCCTACTTCAGGTACTTAAAGGGTGCTCTAAGGTCTGCCTTTTCTCCAGGCTGAACAGTCTCAACTCTTGTAGCCTGTCCCCAAAGGGAGGTTCTCCATCCCACTGATCATCTTCATGGCCTCCTCTGGATCTGGTCCAGCAGTTCAGTGTCCTCCCTGTGCTGGGGTTGGGGGGGTGGGGCTGGCACTAGAACTGGAACTACTCTAGGTAGGGTCTTACAGGAGCAGAGGGGGAGAATCACCTCCCATGTCCTACTGGTCACACTTCTTTTGATGCAGCCCAGAATGCAGCAATCTCTTCTGCAAACCCATTGCTTTTGCAAAAAGGAATCCAAATTCAAAGCTTTTTTTTCCTGAAAAGTTTTCCTGTTTCAAGATTGAAAATACTTACATCAAACCTTTAGACAGCCAAGGGCATGTTTGGCTTTTTCCTCAGGGGAACAGAGGAAGCTTTAGTTGTAGTGCCCATTAGCCACAGCTCTTGTGCAGTTTGCACATGAGCTGTGTAGATTCTGTCTGTCCTTGCCCTGTTCCTTGCAGAGGTGCACTGCTTGTAGGAGGAGGATTTGGAGAAACTGCTCCCTACTGTGTGTTTTTCCCCCCTTCCCTTTACTTCCCTAGAAAAGGATAGAAAAAGTACCTAGATTTTTACTGAGTTAAATAGCAAAGGACAAAGGTTCTGAAGTGTTTGTAGCAAACACAGAGCCTCATAAAGCTTTATGCACAGTCATTTCAGAAAACAAAAATCAACTCAGGGTTGGAAATACAGGTGCCAGAACAACTTAAACGGGATGTTAGGAGAAAGTCCTTCACAGTGAGGGTGGCAAGACATTGGAACAGGTTGCCCAGGGAGGTTGTGGCTACTCCCGCCCTGGAGGTGTTCAAGGCCAGGCTGGATGAGGTCTTGAGTGTCCTGATCTAGTGGGAGGTGTCCCTGCCTATGGCACAGGGGCGTTGGAACTGGATGATCTTTAAGGTCTCTTCCAACCTAAACCATTCTATGAACTTCATGTCCAGAGAGGTTTTTACCACACAGGTGACTCATGGCTTCATCACCTCAATCTCCATGCAAGTGAGCAGTTAAAAAAAAAGCGAGAAAAGGGTCACAATGGAGGGAAGTGTGTAGGGAGGTTGTACAGAAGGTCATGGCCAGGAAGGAGAATGTGCTATGCAATGAGAACTGCTGATGTTTCTAATGCTTGTTACCGTGTCAGCTCACCTGTGTGTTTTATGTAAGCTCTTCTGTGGCAGAGGTTTGACACAACTCTTGAAAGCACTTACCTAGTAAAAACTCAGTTACTCTTGAAGTGTGGAGTACTTGATTGCAGAGTTGAATGCAGGTTCTGTCCAAAGAGGGTTCTCTGTGGCATTGAGCAGAACAATGTGTATATCTACAGGTTAAGACAACTAGCCAGCACAAACAGTCACAACATAGCAGTGTTAGTGCAGTGGTGCCCAGGCATTGCTGCTCTTAGGACCCAGCAAAGAATCTGAGAGTGCTGCTTTGTGGATGGCTGGGCTCATGTTAGAGATGGAATCACAGAATTTCTTAGATTGGAAAAGACCTTTGAGATTGAGTCCAGTCATTACTTTCACACTGACGAGTCCTTGTTTAAACCAAATCCCTCAGCGCAACACAGAATTTCTTAGATTGGAAAAGACCTTCAAGATCATCAAGTCCAATCATTAGTTTCACGCTGACACGTCCTTGTCTAATCCAAATCTCTCACCACAACACAGAATTTCCTAGATTGGAAAAGATCTTCAAGATCATTGAGTCCAGTTGTTACTTAATGTACTTCTTCATTGCACTGTATGCATGTGATACCAACTGAGGCCATGCACAAACGTGAAAGCTAATTGTAAGCTGGCTTAGAGGAATACTAGTGCTTACCACGTTATGCTTGCCAAGCCCAAACAAGGAAACTAGTAAAGAGTTTAAGGGAACATCTGCTGATCATGTTCAGAAAGTTCTCCTGTGTTCCACTTGAGTCATAAGAACTGGCAAGAGAATATGCTGCTTGATTGTTCCTGATGAAACGAGAGAGAGCTATGTGGTGACTAAACTGTCAGGGATGTAAGTGCTTTTTCCCAATATCAGTCCAACAACTTGCCTGCTGGCTGGGAATATATGCTTGTGAAAGACTTGTGTGAGAGAAAGTGAAGTGTGGTGAGAAATCTGCTACCTCTTGCAGTGGAAGATGTGCTCTACTTCATGGCTTGGGAGGTATGAAAGGAGCCAGACGCAAAGTATGTCAGAAAGGTGGAACATTCTGGAGCACCTATTACAAGAAAGATCTGAATGTGCTGGAATGTGACTACGAGGATGATGAAAGGACTGGAGCTCCTCTCCTATAGAGATGGACTGAGAGAGTTGGGGCTGTTTAGTCTGGAGAGGAGAAGGCTCCAAGGAGACCTTTCTGTGGCCTTCCAGTATCTGAAGGAGGCTACAGGAAATCTGATTAGGGACTTTTTAGGGTGTCAGGTAGTGATAGGACTTGGGGGGATGGATTCAAGCCTCAAGGAGGAGAGATTTAGATTAGACATGAGGAAGAAGTTCTTCTCCATGAGGAGGGTGGTGAGATGCTGGAACAGGTTGCTCAAAGAGATGGTGAAAATCCCATCCCTGGAAGATTTTTAAGGCCAGGCTGGATGTGGCTCTGAGCAACCTGATCTAGTGTGACGTGTCCCTGCCCATGGCAGGGGGGTTGGAACTAAATGATCCTTGAGGTCCTTTCCAGCCTGACAATTCTGTGATTCTATAAATGTGACAACCCGAAGTAATGTAGCTGCAGTTAGTGTGGGGCTTCAAAGACCAGGGGTAATCACAAACCTGCCCTGGAAGGGTCAGATAGAAATGATTTTCTCACATTTTGAAATAGTAGAATAGTGATGCATTTTGCTTCCATGGCACTTTCTCACTGAAATATACATTTATAACTGATGTCATTATATGAGTGTAATGGAAAGAAGGTGTTATAGCTGTTTTTGGTGTGGAAATATTTTGAACATATACATAGGTGAGCATATGTTGCTCAATTGATATCCCAACACATTAACAGATGTTTAAAAGGAGAGCTTCTCCCATTCCAAATGGCATGTGCTAGGCCTGTGATTGCATCAAGATGTATTGCAAACCTGTGGTCACACCATTCCCACTTCAGTACCTTTCCTGAGATACTGTAGTGGTTTAGCAGTTACTTGCCCCCCCCACCTTTTATAAACCCCAGCTAGGACTCAGAAACATTGGAAGTTAATAAATGAAGCTTTATATTTACAGCAATGCACAATATACAAGCAAATATTTACAAGGTATAACATATATTTACAGATATATACAGTGAAAAGGTAATACAGAAACACCACAGCCCTCCCAGAGACCAAAATCCCCAAGAGAGGGTAATCAACCACCCCCTACCACCTTTCCCCCCTTCCCCAGTCTTATCTCACCACCTGTTGATGCTGCAGATAAGCTGAAGTAGATCAGCCAGGGGGGTTAGTAGTAGGAGAGAAATTAGTAGAATTACTGAGAATTAGCTACCAAGGCAAGGACTTGGAACTGGATGATCTTTGAGGTCTCTTCCAACCTGGACCATTCTCAAATTCTCCAATTAATTCAAACCAGCACAGATACATCCTCACATTCCACATCTCTGTGTGGCTCAAACAGCTGCTTTTATTATCAGGGTGAAGAAGGATGTAGTAATAAACAAGCACAGGAAGGTGAACCAGTGGGAGAAACCTTAACCTCTTCTCCCCAGAGCTGCCTTGCCTTGTGACTGAGCGCTGGCAGGATTCAGTCCTGGGCTACAGGCAGCTCTTATGAACCCCAAGGTGCAGTGGCTGTGGAGCTGCTGAACTCAGCTCTGCTGATGGTCATCTGATAAGGACCCAGCCTTTTATGCCAGCTAAACTGGAAGAGTATTTAAATCTTGCAGAAGCTTGGCATAACTGAAAGGCTTGGCAGCTTGAGTGATGAAAAGCCACAAATTTGAGAGGAGTAGATTTAGCTTATTGTGTGCTAAAATTTCTGTTTAAGAGTTCCTGACCTAAAGATGCAACAAAAAAAAAAAAAAAATAGAAAGCAAGTTCTTAAAATCTCCTTTGGCACCGTTTTAAAGATTCTTTCAATGTAAGGAAAACACTGTGTTGGTGACAACCATCCTCGTAAATCTGAAATATGGAAGGAATGGAAAGTTCTATCAGTAACAACATCAAACTTTTGGTGAATCTGTTTCCTCCCTGTGTTGGTTTGAGCTAATTGGAGAATTTGTGTGAGAAATTAGACTGCTGCCTGAGAGTGAGAAATTAAACACTGTGTCCCTTCACCCAGTTTTGACTGAGAGAGAAGAAAGAAGGTTGTTTTAGAATGTTCCCAAAACATCCAGATAAGCCAGTGTGCTTGCGCAGTTCAGTCGGCTCTGGGTCGAGCAGGCTTCACCAGCTTCTTTCCTTTGTCTCTCTGCCTTTGAACTAATTCAGAGTAAAATCACTAAAACCATTCATTCCTTCCTGCCACTAATCTTTCTGACCGATCTTCAGCTTATCTGCAGCATCATCAAGTGGTGAGATAAAGCTGGGGGAAGGAGGGAGAGGTGGTACAGGGGGGTTTGGTTTCCCTCTCTTGGGGATTTTGGTCTCCAGGAGGGGTGTGGTGTCTGTATTTTATTTTTTTTTTACTGTATATTTCTGTAAATATCTGTTATATCTTGTAAATATTTGCTTGTATATTTGCATTGCTGTAAATATAAGCTTCATTTATTAACTTCCAGTGTGTTTTTCTGAGTTTTAACTGGGGTTCTAAAAGGTGGGGGGGCAGGTCACTGCAAACCCACTACACTCCCCTATGTTTTGACTTGCTCTTTGGTGGCAAGAGATGAAATAGATCTGACATATCACATAGACATAGACTGTAACTGGCATGAATCCAGGAGTTTTTAGTAACACATTTTTGGAAGAAATATGGCCTGCACCTGGATCAGGGCAATCCCAAGCACCAATATTCGACATTAGCTGGGCAGTGACTGGCTTGAGAGTTGCTCTAAGGAAAGAGACTTGAGGGTGCTGGTGGATGAGAGGCTCAGCTTTGAGCCATCAGTGTGTATTTGTAGCCCATGATACAGTTGGCTTTCTGGGCTGCATCAAGAGAAGCATGGCCAGCAGGTCAAGGGAGGTGATTCTCCTCATCTACTCCACTCTGGCAAGAACCCACCTGGAGCACTGTTTACAGTTCTGGAGCCCCTATTACAAGAACAATATAGACATGCTGGAAAATGTCCAGAGAAGGGCCACAAGGATGATCAGAGAGCTGGAGCAACTCTCATATGGAGACAGGCTGAGAAAGCTGGTGCTGTTCAGTCTGGAGGAGACAGCTCCGAGAAGACCTTATTGTAGCCTTCCAGTATCTGAAGGGGGATACAAGAAAGCTGCTGAGGGACGTTTTTAGGGTGTCAGGTAGTTACAGGACTAGGGGGAATGAATCCAAGCTAGAGGAGGAGAGATTTAGTTTGAACGTCAAGAAGAAGTTCTTCACCATGAGGGTGATGAGAGACTGGAACAGGTTGCCCAGGGAGGTGGAGGAAGCCTCATCCCTGGAACTTTTTAAGGCCAGGCTGGATGTGTCTCTGAGCAACCTGATCTAGTGTGAGGTATTCCTGCTCAGGCAGTGGGCAACAAATCAGTGAGCAAGTGCACTGATGTAAGAGATTTACCTAACAGTTTTCATTGCCTAAGTTTAATTCCACATATGTAGGCTGCAGGTAAAATACAACACACACACACTATACATAAATACCTGCTCATCACTTCAGTGGAAAACACACAGTAGATCTAGATGATCCTTGAGGTCACTTCCACCCTGACAATTCTGTGATTCTATGGATGTAAAAAAAAAAAAAAAAAGAGAACAGTCTACTCCTCTTTTATTTTCCAATACAGCTCCTGGTCTCAGCAGGTTTTTATGCAGAATTTAGTTGTTCTCAGTAGCATGGAACAAGTAAAAAAAAAAAAAGTCTGCTAAGCAAAGACAGCACTAAACACTTGCACGTTCATTGTTTCCAGGCTCATTGTCTCCAACATTTCTGACAGGTTTTAGAATTCTCACGTGAAAATCCCTTCCAGCCCTGACGATTTTGTGATTCTTTATCACCTACTAATTCACTCTTAGTGGCCATTAAGATGAACAGTTTGAGGTCTTTACAATTTCATTAAGGCTTTTGAAGAAAAGTAATGTGGGAAAAAAAAAGAAGCTTAAAGAGTAAAATACTGCTTGGCTTCTTTGGAAGAAGTTGATTAAATTATTTTTCAGTGGACTCTGTTTAAAAAACCCAAGTGGCAGTTTGACACACAATAGCAACACAGGCTGTTAACTGAGCTCTTAAGAAAGATGCAGGCACTTCCAGATGGAAATACAGTATGTGCCATATTTGATTTAAGAGAAACAGTTAGCTTGCAGGAGCTTCAAGTCAGATAAGGGTAATAAAGTAACAGTGATGTATTTTGTCTGTGAGTCCTGGGAGGCACTGGATGCAGGTCATCATGTCTCTTTGAGAGGCTTCCTTATCTCTCTGAATTCAAGGTTCCAACGAGCAAGCACTGTTAGCCAGTTATTTATACTCCAAAGTATTTTAAATGCTCACTTTCAAGCATGTTTCCTTTCCAAAGTTTACTGTTAGTTTCTAAAAGGGGTAGTAGCTTCCCAGTTTGAATGCTGAGAGCTTGCATGGCCTGTTTCTTTTCAACCACATACTAACTAGTCCTGTAAAATAAGACTTAGTTGTATTCTGGTAGTATCATAAACTAAAATAGTTATTCTGGTCTGTATTCACCACTGAAATGATGAGCGGGTATTTATGTATAATGTGTGTGTGTGTGTGTATTATATTTTACCTGCAGCTCACGTATGTGGCATTAAACTTAGGCAATGAAAACTGTTAGGCAAATCTCTTACACCAGTGTACTTGCTCACCGATTTGTTGCTCCAGTTCTGCCCACTCTCCTTTAGGATTGCTTGCACCTGTAGCTTCGTACAATGGAAAACTGTAGCCCTCGAATCTCAAAAGTGCTTGTTTAGCAGTAGCTGTATGAGGATGGATTTTTAAAGTTTGGTTCTTGATTAAACATTTCTCTATCTCCCGGAACAGTTTTCCTTCCTGAGTGCTTTCACATCATACAGCTTGTGCAGAGTGATGCGTGCTCTGCCAGTGCATCTGTACCCAGTTACCTGTTATCGAGTGGTGCAGCAAGAACTGTCCAGATATGTAATAGAAAATTAATTAGGAGCTTAGCTTTTTATGGAAGACAATAGTATTCAGTTTGCTGCACAAGAAGAGCATTAATACCCTGTTTCAAGCAAGCATGAAAGTAGTAGAACTTTGTCTCACTAGTCAGCAGCAATCACTCCTGACTGCACACCAGAGGCAGATCTGCTGAGTACCTAGGTGCTATTTTTATGTTGCAGTTCACAAGAGCAGAACTTCTGCCTTTACTCTCAATGCATTTGGTTTTATTTGTTTTGAGAATGAGTACTGTAGCAGAAGAAAAGCATAAACCTGTTTGTGGAGAAAATGGAGTTTGTAAAAAAGTGCCTCAAACCTGCTCTTGGGATTTAGTTACTTCCTTCATCCTCTCTGTTATTTCAGTATTTCTCAAATATATTCAAAGAAAAATTATGATGAAGTAATCTGTATTGCTACTCTGGAGCTGTTGTTGAAATACCTGCAGTAAAACACTGTTCAGCCTGCATAGAATGAAACAAGCTAGAGTGTAGCACAAGGACCAGCAAAGACCTTTCAGATAGTTCATTTATTCCTAGCTTGGATGTTTATCGTTTGTATGTGCGCATTTTATTTTTGTTGTCATTTTTTTGTCTGTGGCCAGAACTACAAGAACGCAGGTACTGTTGCAAAGGATGTGAGAAGATGTAATTTATCCATAAATTAATTATAAGGGAAACAGGAAAACCAGGGTCTTGGAAACGATCTTGAAAAATCATCTATTCCAACGCCCCTGCCAGGGCAAGCCCAGCACTAGGAACACATCCAGGTAGCTTTTGAATGTCTCCAGGGAAGGAGACTCCACAGCCTCTCTGGACAGCCTGTTTCAGTGTAGTTTTTCACAGTGAAGTTTTTTCTTATATTTATGTGAATCCTCTTACGCTTCAGCTTGCACATGTTGCCCTTTGTCCTATCATTGGGTGCCATTGAGCAGTCTGGCTCTGTCCTCCTGACACTCACCCCTCACATATTTATAAACATTAGTGTGGCCACCCTTCAGTCTCCTCTCCAAGTGACAGAGCCCCAGCTCCCTCAGCCTTTCTGCAAGAGGGACATCATCTTTGTGGCTTCATCATCTTTGTGGCTCTGTGCTGAACTGTTTCAAGCAGTTCCCTGGGGTCCTTCTTAAACTGAGGGGCCCAAAACTGGACACCATACTCCAGATGGGGCCTCACCAGGGCAGAGTAGAGGGAGAGAAGAACCTTTCTTAGGCCAGTCGCCTTCTAACACACTCCAGGATACCATTGCCCATAGGGAGCACATTGCTGGCTCATCGCTATCCTTGCATCCACCAAGACTTGAGTTTGATTTTAGTTGTTGAAAAGAATCATTACTGCCAGTTTCTAAATATATGGTGTTTTAAGATGAGGATATATGTAGGGACAGAGAGAGGGTGAAACAGATTGAAGACTACCAAGGTGAGATGAGCTGGACGTAGGCTGGTGCAGAGGTTCTTCAGAGACTGCTGCAGCTGTGCTGGGTACTGGACTTGAAGTTCCTTTATATTTTTTAATGTACAATCTCTGGCTCCTGTCTTTGCCTCAAAGGCAAGGTAAGAAGCTTACCCTGAGTCTACAGGTAACACATGGTATACGATTTTTTTTTTTTTTGCTTTAAATTAAATTGAGATTATTTCTTTTAAGGGAAAAGCAGTCAATATTAAGGTAAAACTCGTATCTGTAAGAAAAAAAGTGCTGAGACTTGACTACCCAGAAGCTGTGAAGCTACCACTCTAGGGTATTGAGAAGCTGTCCAAACTCACTTCTGAACTATTGAGAGGGTCTAGCCAAGGGCTATGAGGACAATTAGGGGACTGGAGGGCATGCCTTATGAGGAGAGGCTGAGGGACCTGGGGCTGCTTAGTCTGGAGAAGAGAAGACTGAGAGGGGATTTAATAAATGTTTATAAATCTCTTGAGGGCTGGTCAGGAGGGGGAGGACAGGCTCTGCTCACTTGCTGCCTGTGATAGGACAAGGAGCAGTGGGTGTAAGTTGCAGCACAGGAGGTTCCAGCTCAACACAAGGGGAAACTTCTGTACTGAAAGGGTCCCAGAGCCCTGGAACAGGCTCCCCAGAGAGGTTGTGGAGTCTACTTCTCTGGAAACTTTCAAGACCTGTCTGGATGTGTTCCTCTGTGATCTGAGCTAGATTGTATGGCCCTGCTCGATGATCTCCTTGGTTGGATTCAATGATCTCCTTGGGTCCCTTCCAACCCCTAACATCCTGTGGTCCTATTGATAGGTTTTGCTTAGTCATGAGGGATGAGTGTGTGTGTAAGAGGCTGGGAAAGGGCAAAATTACAAATAAACCATAAAAATGACCTGTCAGTTTGCAATGCACAGGGGTATGGGAGGGGTAAGTGAAGTCAGAATCAGGCATTCCAGTCTCTTTCCTTTTGCCTGTTGGGTTTTTTGGGGTTTGTTTTCTTTGTTTGGCTTGGGGTTTATTTTGGTGTTTGTTTGGGGGCTTTTGTTGTTGTTGTTTCTTTCTTTTTGTCTGTCTTTGTGTTTTCTTTTGATAATTTGTTGTTTGTGAGGTTGTTCATTTCATTACTTCCTTGACTTGCAGGAAGAGATTGCTGAGGAAAGGGCTCAAATACTTGTTTTTGGAACCTCTTCATTGTCTTTTAAGTTGCAGGACTATTGGCTTCGTTTCCAAAATTTCAATTTGCTAGTTAAAACCAAATAGTGAAGCAGTGTTTTAAAGACTGTTTTCTCATCTGTGCTGACCTTCTCCCACCACTAAGGCCATTCAGCTGTACTGCAGAGAGGAAATGCTTTCAGTTTGCCAGAAACCGCTACAAGCATTAGGGATTTTGAGCCGTGGGTCATTCTCAGGGTTGTTGCTTCTTAAAGTAGCAGGAATTTGCTCCCAATATTATTCTCGTTGCTGGTGGCACAGCAGTTATTCCGTTTTTACAGTGCGGCCAAAGGTGTGGACGGGAAACTTTGTTCCCATCTTTTGGACATGCCTCCTGATGCAGACCGCTTTTGATGCTATCCTGAGGGACCATTTTCAAGCTTATTAACTGAAGAGGGTTTGTTCCTGCCCGTGAGAACTGTGACAGACTCTAGCGTAGCGTGGTCAAGCCGTTAAATGATGTCCAGCCTGTTGCGCTTGGTGTAGCTCCTAGTTGTAGCCTCAGTGTACATGTTCAGTCCAGCAAGGCAAAGCCAAACATACTGTGGCATACTGAGGTGCTGGAATTCTTACTTGAAATAAATACATGTGCAAATATCTGTGTGTATATATCTATCTATCTATCTATCTTTGTGTATCTATCTATCTGTCTATCTCTGTGTAACTATCTGTGTATATATATATATATATATATATATGACTCATGCTAATCCCAAATAATTATATCTATGTACAGCCTGAACAAATTGTCTGTGCTAGCTGGATAGTAAATGTTCTTTCTCTGCTGTGTGCTAGAGAATGGAGCTGCTTGTAACTCAATCGCCCTCCTCCCTATGGCCCCATAGTGAGGCCTTGGTTAAGGGGAGTATCTCAACAGCTGCAGCAAGGCTGTTGTGAATACAGATGTCTTCATGAATTGAGATCTCTGGGTCTACAGAGACTCTGCAAGCCATACTAAATAGGTTTGCAGGAACCTCTCTGTGTGTTAGCCAACTGAGCAGTACTTCTGTCTTACAGAGAAATGCTGCCTTGAGTTTTGCCTGCGGTCCTCTCTCCCATCCTTTGCTATCCACCTTCCTCCTCTGGGTTTCAGCATCTACTTCTCCTTACTGTGCCATGTTTTCCTCAGCCTGTTTGCTTCAACAACAGGCCGAGGCTCCCTAAAATGCCCTGGAACTGCTTTTGATTCAAGTTGGCAGCCATGCTCTTGCCAAGATTTCTGTTCTTGCTTCCACTCAGATGTAGCAGGATGTAAGCATGGGAAGGTTTTTTTTACTGGTGGTCAGAAGCTATTTGTCAATGACTTGCTGGATAGCTGGTGGCTTAAGGAATCATTGTGAGTATGCTGTACAATTCATAGATTATATCTCAGTTTTATTTCAATGTTAGCCTTGTTTAAATCAGCAGCTCCCAGCCTAAATTATTCTGCGATTTATGGCGTGATTTAAGCATAGTAGAGTTGAGGAGTAAATACTACTGCCAGAAGAACTGGTGAGTGCAGCAGAGAATTGAGAAACAGTAGATGATTCATTCCCAGACTACAAGATAAAGGGGAAGTTGAGCAGATACTGCTTTTGCAACTCAGTGTGTTTGCATAGGTTGGTATTCAGAGTCTTGAAAAGCTACTCGTTGATAGCTCATAGAATTAAAGGTCTGTTTATATATTCGTTATGTATTTCACATACAGTTCTTAACTCTCCTTAAAAGACATCTAGCTAGAAAACATTTACTCCTACAACTATATGTGTGACAGGGCATAAAAAAAGAATTAATTTGTAGCTTGTTGTCACCTCTGTAAGTCATTAACACGCTTCTGTATTCCTTTATCCTAATTTAAAAGCAACTCAGTAACAACAGGATGATGCCACTGAATAAAACCTTCTGCAATAATATGTTGGTTTAGTGATATTTCTGTGTATATTCGTTTTGCAGTTGATTTGTTATGTTACTCAATCACTGAACTTTCATTCCTTGTATAACTAAGCTTTTTATTTTTTTCCCTGCTGCTGTCATCACAGAGCATAAATGCCATTGCTTGATTATAATGACATGTAGCCTTCTAATATTGGTTATTCTACAAGTGATGATTTGTGGTCCAGTGTACATTAACTGCTAGTGCATGGCAGCATTTTTTATTTTTTTTTTCCTTGAAGTAGAAGAAGAATCATAGTTATGGAACTTGAACAATAAATGCAAATCTGAAATGCTATGACTGGCTGCTCTGGAGTAAATCAACACAGAGCTTAGTGCATGTTTTATTTCTTGGGGTATTTGATCTTAATTGCTTGGAACTACCTTCATTTCCGGAAGGCAGGTGTTGAAAATTGTGCTCTTTAGGCTTGTACGATTACTACCTGTATAAAAAAGTTCCAAACATAGCTCACCTGGATTTTTCTGGATCCTCTTTGCAAGTTACCTAGGCCACTGTCACCCTAGGTAACCTGTGATAGTGCTGGCCCCAGTGATGTGGGCTGTTGCCACAAGCCACGCCACAGAGAGCCCAAGTTATTTCCCTGAACTATTTCTACTATGTTCATAATTTTTCTCATGATAACTCTCTTTTTTTTTTTTTTTTTTGCTGACCACAGCAAGAAGAGAGAAATTATCTATTCCCATGTGAACTGAGAGATACCTCTAAGGCCATGATGGCTGCTGCAATAAAGATAATAATACAGAGGTACCTGGAAGGACATCTAGCCCAAGCCGTGGGGTTTAACCGCCAGTTTCAGATTCCCTTGTTGCTGGGGCACTGTGGCAATTGATTCTTCTGCACTACTGAGTAAACCTTCTGGCTGCAGCCAAGATCTCTGCTGGTTCTAGGCATTATTTTGTTGTTTTAGAAGAAGAGTCCAGCCTACATTACTGTGCCTGCTCCCATGTGTATGCCCTGTTCCTGAAACCTCTGTATTTGTCTGGCTCATGGAGTATGTGCTCTTCCTGTTCCTCCCCAGGATGTGCCTGTGCAGAGGAGGGAGCCTGTGCCTGCTGCTTCTGTAGCTTACCAGTGTCTTCCTGGTTCTTGTGCCAGCAAAAGGCACTTTGGAAGAGGATCACGGAATGGTAGAAGTTGGAAGTGATCCTGCAGTGGAGGATGGCAGCACAGGGGTGGTTGGCTGCATGAGTTCACAGCTAACGTTGTCTCAGTAATGATGCAATCTGTGCAGTGTTGGCAGGCTTTGTGTTGCCAGTGCATGGCATGTTCTGTGGGCTGAGGTTAGCAAAGTGGCTCTGACCTCCTCAGTGTGGGCTGTAATGTCAGCTCCTGCTGTTCCAGAGAGCTTTCAGTTTCATGGTTTGCTTGCTTGGAGAGTAGGTGGTATGTTCTGAACAGCTTCTCTCATTTAAAGATTCAGTAAAGAACCTGACAGATTGTGTCAGTTCTTCCTGTTTTGGAACATATCTTTCCTTTATAAGGAGATATTTATTCTCTGACATTTTTCTCATTCATAAAGTCCATCCCATGGTGTCATTTGAGGGTCGATATCTCCTATTCACCTTACAGTTCTTACCGAGTGCTGGTGATTGTGCTACAAAGATAGCAACCAGTGATTTGCATTTATTCTTGGTACTAAGTGACCTTGGGACTGGTCTCTCAGGAACTAAACTGTAAATAATTAAGCTTTACCCTTGCTCCACCTAAGCTGTTTCTAGCTGCAATATCATAGCAATTAACTTCTAACTAACTCCTTTCCCAGAGACTGTGGCTGTGTGAGGTGGTCAAAACAAACAAATAAAACTTGAATGCTGTGCACCTCAGTTTTCATGCACAGTGAGCACTGTTCATATAGCAGCACAACAACCATGAGTTAGTTTCAAGCTGGCCTGGCAATTTCAAACAGGGGAAGGCTCCTGAGCTCATTGATTCTGAGTTCAATTCTGAAAATGCTGTCAAAGCTATAAAGTTTGAGCATCTGAGTTCTTGACCAATCTGATATTGGTAATGCAGATTTTTTTTTTCCTCTATATGCATGTGATGGCAAGGTGTGGCTGCCAGATAGGATTTTATTTTTTTCCAAATGAGTGTAGTTTATTAATTTTTATATTCAGGAGTCTTGCTACCAGCCACAATTTTAATAATAATTGATTCTTTGGATGGTCATGAAAAAACATTACACAAGGGAATAACAGAATCTAGAACACTTAAGAGATAACTAGCAATAATACAAACATGAAACCATTAGAACTGGGAAGAGGTTCTTGCGGTTGATTATACTGCTTGCCCACTAGATGGACTTGAGGAGCTCCTTTCTGCTTAAGGCAGAAGGCACTTGCAGTCACTTAGAATGGTAGAATCATAGAATGGTTTAGGTTGGAAGGGACCTCAAAGATCATCCAGTTCCAACACCCTGCCATAGGCAAGTACACCGCCCACTAGAACAGGTCACCCAAGGCCCAATCCAACCTGGCCTTGAACACCTCCCTGGGAAACCTGTTCCAGTGTCTCACCAACAGTTTTGCAGAGTTTTGCTAAAGAGGCTTTTGAGTATTTACTCACAACATACAGGATCTCCAGATTCCCAGGACTAACTACAGTTCCCAGGCAGTACCCAAATGCTCGCAGGGAGTTCTGTCGATGTCTTGATAGTCATTAAGACTTCTGATCTTTCTGGGCTCTTAACAGGGGTGCTGGGGAAAAGGCAAATGATCTGTGACCTGATTCTGGTTCCTCTTGGCTCCAGACTTGGCATGGAAGCTTGCAGGTGCAGGCAGGATGCCTGGCAGATGTGCAGTCTTGGCATGATATCATGCTGGCTAAGCAAGCCTTGCGCGTGAAGGCACTTGAGGCCTATTCCTGGTAAACTCAAGGCACAGCAGGTTTCCAGGTAGGCAAACCCAAGGCATCAGAGCTTGTTATTATGCAGCAGGTCTAGCTTATAGATGTAATAAGGGCTAGACATAGACATAAGGGCTAGCTTAGCAGACATAATGCTGCAGAGCATGGCAGGATGCAACAGCAATGAGGCAGAGCATGGCAGAACACTGCCAGAAGCAGAGAGCTCGTTAAGGCAGAGCATGTTGTGTTTACCTGCTCATCTCTTTTTATCAATGTATCCCAAGACTAAAGACTCTTTGGCCGCAGATCAGTCAATCAGAATGGCACTCTGCCAAACTTAACCATATTAGGTGGAGCCAGGGCTTGCTTCCACTTTTTTAGGGCAGAACACAAACAAGTGTATAAAGTTGTGAGGGTACCCTGTAAACAAGTTTGGACAGAGATGGAGGCACCACACCCTTTGTCTTCCTATCCTGCAGTTGCTTCTCCCATCAGCAAAAGAAGGGAGAGCAGAGAGCATGTCTGGTTAAGCCAGGGCATGTTTAGGACTAATTTGGCCTATTTTGGTCTTCCACAACAATGCAAAGAAAAGGGGATGTGGTGGTTTGGGAGTTACCTGCCTCCCCCCCACTTTGAAATAACCCAGGCTAGGACTCAGTCAGCTGGAAGTTAATAAATGAAGCTTTATATTTACAGCTTTGCACAATATACAAGCAAATATTGACAATATATAACAGGTATTTACAGATATATACAGTAAAAAGGTAATACAGAAACACCACAGCCTTCCCAGAGATCAAAGTCCCTAAGAGGGGTTTCTAACCACCCCTACCACCTTCCCCCTCTCCCCAGTCTTACCTCACCCTGTAGTCTAATTTCTGATTTTAATTAGTTCAAACCAGCACAGAAGAGTGCAGGGGAAACATGGGAGGGTACAACTTTTAAAACAGGAGCCGCAGACATGGAAGATGGTAAATTTCTGTAAAGATTTCATGTTCTTTCTAAAACTTTGGTGGTAGACTCAAAGAATGCCAGTTGTCTCTGCTGCTTTAGGACAGGGCTAATTAATATTTTTGGTATTCTGAGCAAAGTCATCTGTGAGCAGCAACATTCAAATTACATCCCGTGGGATTTCATTCTGGGAGAGAATTGTGGTGAAATAATTTATTTATTGAGGCATTTGGAAGGAAGTTTTAAAGATAACGAAAATGTCCAGATTAATACTGCACACACAAGCATTACTCATACCGTGTTTTTCCTCTGAGAATCATCTTTGTGCATTCAAGTCCCTTGATTCTCATGAAATGGAATCTTTTTCAAAATCAACATGAAAGAGACTAGTGGAAGCTGAGCAATTGATTGCCACGTGGCTCCTTTGCCCCCTTCCCCTAAAGTTCTCTGGAAAGAGGGGAAAAAAAAAAACCAAAACCATAAGGAAAACTGTGGTTCTCACTTGGAGAGAGACTGACTTGCATCTCACGACACCCATTCTCTTCTAATTTATGCTCTCAGTTAGCCTATCTCATAGATGACTTGTAATGATTATCTGTGCTGAATAACTATTTCAGGGTCTAATCAGTCTCATACTCAACGCACTGTAGTGATTTCCGTCCCTTGCATCCTGGTTGTAAATAGTTTTTAGTAGTTCTCTGTCTTCTTGCAGAGTTCTGTTATTCTAGCAAACCCTATGGACTTAGGTTTTGGGTTTTTTTTCCCTTTTCTGCTTTCATGATTTGTTTTGAGGTATTGAATTGTTGATCAGAATATTTCTTGTATTATCCATCACCTATCAAGTATTTGTTTTCATGTTCAAGAAGATGGGAATTAAAATGTAGCAAGCAAACAAACCCCAAACCAATAACCGCCCCCCCCCCCAACTAAAACAAACCAATTAAAAAAGCCCAACCAACCAAACAAAAAAACCACCCCAAACAAAACAATTAAAAGAACAGACAAAACCTCCAAAAAACAAGCAAAAAATCCTGAAGTGGGAGCAAGCATTCCCCTTGGCCTTATTTGTAGCCTTGGGAGAGATGAGAGAGGTTATCCTCCCCCTGTACTCTGCCCTGGTGAGGCTGCAACTGGAATATTGTGTCTGGTTCTGGGCCCCCCAGTTCAAGAGGGACCTCAGGGAACTGCTTGAAAGGGTCCAGCACAGAGGCACAAAAATGATGGAGGGAGTGGAACATCTTCCTTAAAAAGAAAAGAATGAGGGAGCTTGGGCTCTTGGGTTTGGAGAGGAGGAGACTGACGAGTGAGCTCTTTAATATTTATAATTATATAAAAATTGAGTGCCAAGAGGATGGAGCCAGGCTCTGCTCAGTGATGCCCAATGACAGGACAAGGGGCAATGGGTGGAAGCTGAGGCATAGAAAGTTTCATGGAAACGTGAGGAGGAGTTTTTTCACTGTGAAGGTGAAAGAACACTGGAACAGGCTGTCCAGGAGGATTGTGGAGTCTCCCTCTCTGGAAATACTCAAGACCTGCCTGGATGTGTTCCTGTGTGATCTATGTGATCCTGCTCTGGCAGGGGTTGGAATGGATGAGCTTTGGAGGTCCCTCCCAGCTCCTGATATTCTGTGATTCTGAAAGAGAGCACTGCAACCGATTCAAACTCTTGGAGATGTGCATGGTAGAGAAAATGTATCCCAGATTCCTCAAGATTTGTGCAGTCTTTACTCTTCTACAAATCTTGACCTGTGGACTGCTTCCCCCACTGAAGCTTTCTGTTCCAGGGGAAAGGGAGCATCCAAATGCCATTTCTGAGTAATGAAGTGAGTAATGAACTATCTCCTGTTCAGGCCAGCAGCCTGAGTCAGCAGTGAGAGATTTCTTCCGTTCCTTCCCTCCACTAGAATAGTTTTAGGAATCAGCTCTGGAAAAGCATTCATGGTCAGTTTGGCTTTAGTTTTTATATTGCGTGTGACTAGTTCTCTGCATCATTTCTATTATCCTCTTGGATAAAGATGCCCTGGAACACACTAAAACATGAGGAGGAGAAGAATGTTATTTAAGAACAGCCTTAATATTATGAAAGTGTAAATTACATGAAATCACATTTTACATATTTCCATTTCTGAGAGTAAATCCAGGACAGTATCATCATCTCCATCATTAGAGCCTTACTGTCTTATGTAGTAAGCAGAATTTCCAATACTTGAAGGCTTGTTTGTTAACCATTCCAAAGCTAATGTCATTTGCCATATTTCAGTGTGTTAGACCTCAGTATCAAGAATGAGGATGCTGTTGCAATGTGTTCCTAAAAGTTTGAAGGACAGCTATTGCTGCCACAGGATTTCTGTTACTGAAGTACTGATTTCTTAGCATCTCTTATGCCAGATCTATCTGATCATGTGTGTCAGAGCTGTGATGCTGCTACTGCTCACAATTAAAAAGAAAGTGGATGTTTAGCGTTACTTGAACTTTTGGACTGCACCAAGTCTGAGCAAGGAAGTGGGACCATTTGCAGATCATGCAGGGAACTGATTGAGAAACGTGGGAAAACCGTGACTTTGCTTCTAGTTGGTGTGGAGCTGTTCAGGGCTGGGGAGAGGAAAGCCCTGTGCATGTAGAGAAGTAGCCATCTGCTAAGCAATGCTAACACTTGGCAGGAGTGAGCTACACAGAATGCCCTGGTGCTCCCCAGTTGATCTGGACATCAGTGAAAATAATTCTAGGATATCTGTTGGGATTTCCCTGTTTGTAGAGTACCAGAACCCCTTTCTCCCCAAAATATATATTGTTTTCTAGTGTGTTCATTCCAGAAGCATACAGATATTCTGGACACTTTCTCTTAACTGAGCTATAAATCCTCTTAATTGGGAAAAAGGACATTGAGGAAGATGGGGACAACAGGGATTGTTTTGTTTCTGGGTGGGTCTTTTGGTTGTTATTTGGTTTGGACTTTTTAATGTTTGTTTGGGTGGTTTATTTGGGGTTTTGTGCGTAGGTGTTGTGGTGGTGGTGATTTTGTTTTAATCCAGAAGCAATAAGGGTTTTAAAGACTATTGGCTGCAAATGCCATTATTGCAACCTGAAAGGGTGTGATCTCCATGAGGAAATGAACATGTGTGTTGGTTTGAGTTTTAGCCGGGGTTTAAAAAGGTGTGGAGGCAGGTCACTGCAAACCCACTACAACATGGGGCTCTGGGTTGATAAAAAAAATCAATATGAGCCAGCAGTGTGTGCACACAGCCCTGACAGCAATTGTGTGTTGGGCTCCATCAAGAGCAACATGGCCAACAGGGCAAGAGAGGGGATTTTACCCCTTTACTCTGCTCTCCTCAGACCCCACCTGCAGCACTGTGCGCTTTGGAGCCCCCAACACATGAAGGACATGGAACTGTTGGAGCGAGTCCAGAGGAGGGCCACAAAGATGCTCAGAGGGCTGCAGCAGCTCTGCTATAAGGACAGGCTGAGAGAGTTTTGTGTCTTGTTTGCACTTTTCTCCTTTGGGTGTAAGATTTTTCAAGAGGAAATCTTGTGCCTGAGCGAGTGATATTGTAGCAGAAAAAGGGCTGAATCCAACCACCTTCTCCCTTTTTTTTTCATTTCTGTAACCCCTGACCTCCTTAGTCGAGTAGAGCAGCAATTTTACTCTATTTTTCTAACTTGGTTTAGAGAGAATCAGTGTGAGTATCTCGTGTTGACATCACCTGAGTGGCTGGCATTGGCTGAGGTTTATATATGCTTGGAACATAGCTGAATAATGGCCAAGGAAGCAAAAAAAAAAACCCCAAAAAAAACAAAAAAAAAAAAAAAAAAAAAAAGAAAATAAAATTAAAAAGGGAAAAAAAGCCTAAACGTCACCTTCAGGGCTCTGTTTTCCATCTGGCAAAGGGCACAAAGGCAGGTGGTTTGGCTGGTAATTAATTGTGCTAGTGCCTTTGGCAAGCAATATTGACCTTGTTACTCATGGGCAGGGCAGTGAATGGTTTGGTGACATCTCCATTCCTGTCATGCGTTGAACATCCCAATGTACACCTTTGCTTCCATCGGCCCCCTTGGGGGAAACAGCTGTGATGTCCCTGAGGTGGGTGAAGTGTGTGACCTCCTGTGATGGAAGGGTTATGATTAATTAATGCGAGATGATTTTCCAGAATTAATATTGTTTATTTATTAATTTTTCAATATCCAAACTTTTCCACCCTCAACCACTTATTTTTAATATTAAACCGGTTGGATTGTAACAGTCATGGAACAATTACCTAAACAATATTTAGATCTATTAGCAACTATTAATATGCATAAACAATCAATTCAATTGTAATTAATAAACACTGGAAGAGATCTCTTGCTGTCGATAGTACTGCTGGGCCACTAGGTGGAACTCAGGTCCCCTTTCTGCTTAGGGCAAAATCTAGGTAATAGGCAAAGCTTTAGATTTACTCACAAATATTACTTCTCCCATCTTACAGGGTTATCAATAAATTGGAAGTACCCAGAAGACTTGCAGGGTTTTTGGCCAGTCTGGCTGTGGCTGAGACTGATCCACCCCAGGCTCCACAGGCTGCTGGGTGAAGGAGAAGGGGGCAGACAGTTTCTGACCTGTTCCTGACTTTTTTGACCACCTGTGTGCCTTCAGGAGATGCAGGCTGCTGCGGCAGGTGCAGGCAGGCATCTTGCGATGTATCTCAGCAGACGTCTATCTCAGATGGGTATCTCATGCTGCTAATTGCATGAAGGCTATTCAAGTTGCTCCTGGAAAGACTCAAAAGGGTTCAAGGCTGGAATTTGGCTTATATTGCTATATTATGATAGAAAGGCATTACAGGCAATACAGGCACAGATAGTGGCAGGAAGCACGGCAAAGCATCAGCATGGCAAAGGCATGCTGTGTTACCTGCTTATCTGTATATATATATATATCAATGCCTGAGATTGATTGGACCCTTTTGAACGTTAGCATATCCAATCAGTGTGGCAGTAACCCAAGTTTTTACCATATTTGGGTGAAAGCATAGGTTTGCTTATACCATATTAGTGGAAGAGCATAGGCCCAGCACATGCTTAGCACAAGGTCAGCATGTGCAACTTGTTTACCAGGGATTGCAAGCAGGAGGAAAACAAGTTATATAAGCCAGAGTGCTCAGACTCCATGGCACCAGGTCTTCTGTCTCTTTTTCTGCAGTTGCTACTTCTCCCAAAACAGAGGGAAGGCAGAAAAACATGTCTGGGCAAGCCAGCACATGTACAGGCCTATTTTGACCCTTCAGGTCTACCATGACACCTCCAGGGTCACCTCTGGAGAAGGTGGCTCAGTGGAATGCAGAGCCATGCCCATGCTGGGGTAGCTGCCTGAGTCCTGCAGCCATAGTGAGCCACGGGGTGGGGGGGGTGGGAGTGTGGGGGGGTGCATCTCTGCTTTGAAAGAGATTTTTACTAGATGTGGTGGGTTAAGAAACTTCTCCCCCACTACTGAAATTTACCAGACCAGCTCAGATGGATTGAAAGTAAGATAAAGTTCTTATTTACAGCAAAGCTGAATTTACAGGCATATATGCACATTGTATTTACAATTACATACAAATCAGAAATACTACAGAAATCCAAATTCCCTCCTGGTCAAAGAAACTGCCCAGAAGGGACTCCAAACCACCCTCTCTCCAACTCTTTCTCAGACAGAAAACAAAACAACCAGCAGAGCTTACTTTGCTAACTGAAAATGTTGGCCAGGGTTAGTGGGAGAGATCATAGAATGGTTTAAGTTGGGAGGAACCTCAAAGATCATCCAGTTCCAACCCTCTGCCATAGGCAGAGATCTAATACTCAGGATTGAAGAAGGCAAAAGAGGAACAAATTGTTTATACTTCACCTTTTTATCCCTTTTAGCAAACCAATGAATGATACAGACTTTATACTTTCTTTTCATAACCAAGGTTCTAATTTCTCTCATTAGAGCATTCTGATTAGCCTCAAACCAGCACACTGGATCATGAGCTGTTACTTGGGTGTTTACAGCTTTACTGGGCTGAGCAGTGTGCTGAACACTATATGGGGTGCTACTGAAGTAGCATCTTGGGGTGTCACTGAAGGTCTGCCCTCAACCCAGTACTCACTCTGTCTGAGCAGCTGAAGCCACAAAGCTGTTTTCCTGCGGGATGGGTGGTGGCACATGGATCAGGGAGGCTCATCTTGCCTGAGTATTGGACTACATCTCTCTGACTTGATTGCAGCAATTGGACAAACCGTTTTCAGATCAGGCCAGGGGTGACTCAACAACTGCTCTGCTGTTATCTGGCAGACAGTGCTCACCTGCAGGCTGGGCACTTCCAATGCAAAATCCTTGCTGACCTGCACTGCTGGCTGCATTTTGTAGAGGTTTCCTGATGTGTTCTGGCCTCTTTCCCCACCCCACCCCCACCACCCAATAAAACTGGGTTAGCACAGCAGCAAAGTAACATATGGATAGCTGTGGCTGGGGTAAAGACAAGTCTGGAGAGAACAGATTGAAAAAGCTGTTTAGGTCTATTTAAGCTTAGAGTGTAGGAAAGTGACTGAGGAAGCTGAGAGCAGCAGGCCTCTTCAGGCTATTTTGTAAAATATCTGCTTGGGGTAGGCAGTATCTCAAGAGCTATGTCTGCCAGGGCAAAAATATTTAGCCTGGGGACTAGCTAAGCTGTTTGTGGATGGACAAAAATGGAGTCCCTGACAATCTGCCTGCTGGCCCAGTGTATTAATTTAAGCCAGTCCTCCTGAGCTCAAAAGCTCAATAAAAATTCGATTTGGAAGTAAAAAAACCCAAAACTTTAACAATAAATAGAAGGTATTTGGGAATTACAGAGGATGGGGGGAAAGGGAGCAAAATACAAGCTATAGGTATAAGGTTAGGGGAATTACAGAGGATAGGGGGAAAGGAAACAAAATACAAAATATAAAATACAACCAGTAGGTGGGAGTGGATGGAAGTTGAATCCAAGCAGTGAAGTTGGAAATTGGTGGTAGATGCAGAGGAATGCCAAGATGAAATGCAGTGAGTTATAGAGTTCCAAATATGGTTGCTCTCCCCACATGTTTGCTGGAGAGCAGGTGGTGAGCAGCAGCAGGAAAACACCATGCTGGCTGATGAGGAGCAGGGACCCAAGAGAGAGAAACAGAAAGTTCATCCCCCTCCTTTATACGGGTTTCAGCAGGAAGTGGGAGGGGGCTAAACACAACACCTGGGGGCAGGTCAGACCACCCCCAGGGAGGAGTCAGCATCCAATTCCAGGTAAGCCCCTCCAGGAGGGCTTAACCCTTTACACCCAGTAAGCTGCCTTATACCTCTGCTAAACCTTATTTGGGCCACAACCTCAACCCCTGCACCCTGCAGCTCACTCTTCCACACTGGATTTCAAACTCCATCTCCCAGAGAGAAGCTGAGATTTTTGTGGTGTTTTTTTACCTCATTGTACAGGTAGAAAGGCAGCACAGGCAATCAGAGCAGGAATTGCTTCTGCCAGGTCACCTAAATCTATCTGTGAATGACTCTTGAGCTTTCAAAGTGCTTAACATAATAGCTAGGAAACATAAATTACCACACATGTTTGTAAGCCAACCCATCTCTAGTGCTTTTCTTACCTCCATTGGGAAAGAGGATATTTACAACTGTCAGTATTTATTGTCTTGGTGGTCTTCCAACCCGACAGTTAAAGGACAGTCACAGTGTGGATGTCAAGCCAAGTCTCTGTCTTAGAGGCTTTGGACACCATCAGGAACCAGCTGCAGCTGGATTTATTTTTTATTGAGTGACTTCATTTCAGAAAATCTGATGTAGATGTGCAGGAAAAAAAAAAGAAAGAGGAGGAAAGCATAAAGGCTGAATTAAATAATATGAGGAAAAAGAAGAGGTTATATGAAGTTGAAGCAGCAAGGGGATAAAGTTTAGAAAAAACACCGAGATAATGAAAGATAATATATAGATGAGGTAACTGTAACACTGCTTCCCCTGAAACTTGCCTTTTGTGCTCCTGTGGGAAAACAGAAGTTGATGTCTGCTTACTTTGGATTGCTTAGCTGGAAAAAACAAGAGGATATGCATGAGACGACATCCTTGTAGGGACATTGCAGTGTTGATATGAGTGATAAGTTATATAAGAGAGAGGAGGGAGCAGTAAGCCAACTATCTATCAAACAAGGCTGAGGAACAGGATATTTTTTTATGTCCATTATAACAATGATTGGATGCACACTGTTGTTACTTCCTTTCTCCCCTCCTTTCCCCTAAAATTAAGAACCTAAGGTGTTTCTTGGATATGTTGTGGATAGAAAGAGCATCACAGACTCAAACAGGTTGGAAAAGACCTCTGAGATTGAGTCCAACCTGTCATCTAATCCTTCTAATTAACTAAACCACGGCACTAAGTGACTCATCCAGTCCCCTCCAGGGACAGGGACTCCACCACCTCCCTGGGGAGCCCATTCCAATGGGCAATCTCTTCTTTCCATGAAGAACTTCTTTCTAATGTCCAGCCTAAACCTGTCCTGGTGCAGTTTGATCCTCTTGTTCTGTTACTGAATGCCTGGGAGAAGAGACAAACCCCTGCCTGGCTACAACCTCCTTTCAGGTAGTTGTAGTGAGCAATGAGGTCTGCCCTGAGCCTCCTCTTCTCCAGGCTGAACACCCCCAGCTTCTTCAGCTGCTCCTTGTAGGGCTGTGCTCCAGCCCCCTCACCTGCCTTGGTGCCCTTCTCTGGATCAATTTAAGTTCATATTAGAAGAAGGATTTGGATTATTCATTGAGATCTTTTTAAGAGTAAGGTTAATGAGCTTCCAGGTTTCCCCAAGCTTGCTTTTAACCTCTCTCAATAGTCACCCAAGGAAGATCACACAGGAAGGGACCTCTGGAGATCTTTAAGTCCAACCTCCCTGACAGAGGAGAATCCAGTGCAGGTCACAGAGGAAAGCATCCAGACAGATCTTGAAAGTCTCCAGAGGAGGAGAGTTCACAACCCCTCTGGGGAGCCTGTTCCAGTGCTCTGTGACCCTTACAGTAAAGAAGTTCCCCCTTGTGTTGCTGGAGTTTCCATCCACTGCCCCTTGTGCTGTCACAGGGTGCAAGTGAGCAGAGACTGTCCCTTCCTTCCTGACCCCCAGCCCTCAGCTATTTATAGACATTGATCAGATCCCCTCTCAACCTTCTCTTCTCCACATTAAGCAGCCCCAGGGCCCTCAGCCTTTCCTCATCTGGCAGTGCTCCAGTACCTTCAGCATCCTTGTAGCCCTCTGTTGGACTGTCTCCAGTAGATCCCTGGAGCTGAACTGGGGAGCCCAGAACTGGATGCAGTATCCCAGATGGGGTCTCACTAGTGCAGAGTATCTATCAATTGTATACAACCAAGTAGTTTTAAAGTATTTTGTTTAAATTCCATATATTTTCTTTGAATACATATATTTACTTACCATAGCAGCTGGAATGATGACCATCTGCTGAAGTCTTTTAACTAGTTCATAAAGTGCTTCATCTTCCTTTAACTAGTTAATAAACAACTTGATCTCCTTTAACTAGTTAATAAAGAGCTTCATCTCTCATAAGCAGAAAAGCAACATTTTTGGGAAGTATCTTGGCACAGCTGCTCCAGCCTGTAGGATGGGAGATGACTTCTTCCTTTTTCAGCTCAATTTCTGTGGTTGTCTGAGAAACTGTTTAGAAAAAGCTTGAGTTCTCGGGAGGCACATTGGGAAGGCATGCTAAATTCCACTGTCATCTAACTACCCAGGAATCTTCTCCAGGTTCTGTTGTACCGTCTGTTATACTCTACCCTGCTCTTGTCAGACCCCACCTGGAGTACTGTGTGCAGTTCTGGAGTCCCCAGCACAGGAAGGACATGGAACTGCTGGAGAGAGTCCAGAGGAGGGCCACGAAGATGCTCAGAGGGCTGCAGCAGCTCTGCTATGAGGACAGGCTGAAGGAGTTGGGGTTTTTCAGCCTGGAGAAGAGAAGGCTTCCAGGAGACCTTATAGTAACCTTCCAGTATCTGAAGGGGGCCTACAGGAGGGCTGGGGAGGGACTGTTCACAAGGTCTTGTAATGACAGGACGAGGGGGAATGGGTTCAAATTGGCAGAGGGGAGATTTAAACAGGATGTTAGGAGAAAGTTCTTCACAGTGAGGGTGGTGAGACACTGGAACAGGTTGCCCAGGGAGGTTGTGGCTGCTCCCTCCCTGGATGTGTTCAAGGCCAGGCTGGATGAGGTCTTGAGCGACCTGATCTAGTGGGAGGTGTCCCTGCCTATGGCACAGGGGGGTTGGAACTGGATGATCTTTGAGTTCTCTTCCATTCTATGATTCCATTCTATGATACCCTTGTTCTGCCACATACCTACCCTAGTGTACAGGGTTAGAGCAGATTCCACACGTTCATCCCCCCCCCACACCCCGTTAGAATAAACTCACTACAACAGATTCTTTTGGAAAGTCAGGAAAAATGGAATTGTATTTTCTTACAGTTTAAACTAAATAAAACAGTATAAAAAGAATATACTACTACAAGAGAGGAAGGGGGAAAAAATAATATATATAACCTTAAAGAGGATGGGGAAGGGGTCAAGCAGCGGCGAAAGCAGCAGAAGCAGCAGCAGCCAAAACAGCGGTGGGGGAAGACAGCAGTGGGGCACAGCAGTAAGCAGCAAAAAGGGCAGAACAAGCTGTGCCTCCAGACATAAGGCTCTTGATGCTCCAATGAAATGATATGAAGTTATCCATTGTTGCTGTTGTATAGCCTATCCCTAGAATGATCACCTCTTCACTGCTTTTTCCTATGTCTGAGCTAGATATCTGGCTCAAATGGCAACACCTAGGTTAAGCAAGCATCTTGATTAGAGTCCTGCACATCTAAGTGTCTGTGTCAGTATGCTTCATTATACCTCTAAAACATGAATATACTCTAGCCTTTTTATAAGATTTTTTTTAATCAGACTGGAGTTTAAAAGGGCGCACAATTAACATTTTAAACTTTGAAGATATCTGAAAGCTGGTTTCATTGTTTAAAAAAAATAAATAAAAGCTTCTTTAAAAGATTTGCTTTTATTCTTTAGTCTTTCTTTACTCTTTTGGTTGCTTCCTACAGTAACATAAAGACACACATAATGAAAACAAGTAATAAGTGCTGGGAGTAGGAAAAGGATAAGCAGAGAATTTCAGAAGTCTTTTGGTGCTGGCTAGAAGTGCTGGCTCTGATCCAATGTGCTTTTATTGGCATGCACAAACAGATTTTTCAGGGCACAGCTATTTTTCTTACCATAGTAAAAACAGGGACTCTGAATGGAGGCTTTGTGTAGGACAAATAATCTTTTGCTTTTGACACTGGGTACGAGTTAAAAGTTTATCTAAGTCTGTCTTCTGGAAAAGGAAACAAATACTCTCTCAATCTCAAATAGAAAGTGTTTGGCATTATGGGCAGCTCAGAGCTTCAACAAAAGTTGAAGCATTGGTGCAAAGATGGTGATGTTTTATGATAAACAGGGATTCTTAGTTGGCTACAGTGTGGGAGAAAGCTCTGTTCATATAGGTCTTCATCCTTCAAAAACTTTCTGTGGATGCTTTATCTCTAAGGTGTAACCAGGAAGGGAAAGGTCTGATGCGGGACACTCTCTACAAATAATTGCTGCTCATTCTAGTTGAAAGTAACTCACTGTGCTGGTTTGAACTAATTGGAGGATTTGAATGAGAAATTAGGCTGTAGGCTGAGAAATGAAAACACTGATGATGCTACTTCACTCACAGCTTTACTGAGAAAGAAAAAAAAAATGTTTTAAGAGTTGCAACCCAAATATAGATGTCAGATTGCTTCAGAAGATGTCAGATTGCTTCAGACTGTTCGTGGGCTGTGGCTGCTCTTGCATGGCTCCTTCCTCCTTGCCTTTTGTGGAGGAATTATCTGAATAATTCCACTAACTTTTTTCCCACTGCTAACCCTCCTGGCCGATCTACGTTCACTTATCTGCTGCATTAACAGATGGTGAGATAAGATTGGGGAAGGGGAGAAGGTGCTAGGGGTAGTTGGTGAGACCTCTTGGGGATTTTGATCTCTGGGAGGTCTATGGTGTTTCTGTATTACCTTTTTACCATATATATCTGTTATACATTGTAAATATCTGCTTGTATATTGTGCATTGCTGTAAATATAAAGCTTCATTCCTTAACTTCCAGCTGACTGAGTCCTAGCCTGGGTTATTTCAAAGAGTAGGAGGGCAGCTAGCTGCCAAACCACCACACTCACTTTATGGTGGAGTCCTTGGTATTGAAAGTCAAGCAGCCTGTGAAATTGGACAGTTCTGTTCATATCGTGTATTAAAGTACCAAAAAAATACAGAGTGGTCCAGATATGCTTTTTTGGGGGGCTGGATGGGAGGAGACAACCAAGAAAACTCCAACCAACCTACCGTATCTTCAGTGGCTGTCATTTGTTTTTTAAATCTTGTATTATCTCCGAATCCCTTTCTAGTGATACTTGGTTAAATTTAGCTTGGTAACCAGCGATGACAAATTCATGGATGAGATTTTCTTGAGCTATGGGAAAATTCAAACTCAACAATTAAAGGAAACTTGAGCCAAGATCACTGTATGCTCATTATAATTTCTCTTTCATAAAGGTTTCTAATTTTGCCATCCTTAATCACTAAATATTTGCTGGAAGCCTAATATGTGATTATAAGGGCATTGAAATACTAAAAAACTATATTTCTAAAAGCCAAACTTATGACTTGCCAGACCTGGGTATTTACAGAATCATAAAATTGTTAGGATTGGAAAGGTCCTTAAAAATCATCCATCTTCAACAACCCTGCCTTGAGCAGGGACACCTCACACTAGATCAGATTGCTCGCAGCCTCATCCAGCCTGCCCTTAAAAACCTCCAGGGATGGAAGAGAGACTGCTTCTGGAGATGTGAATTTAACTGATTTAGAAAAAAAAAAAACCAAACCCTATTTATTAACTTGATCAGGTAATTAAAAAAAAGCAAAGCAAATCATAAACCCAAAACAAACCCAACCCCAAAACCCCAACCAAAACACATCTGTAAAATTTGCCATTAGTTGAATCTGTACTTTTATTATTGTAATGCATAGATTGGAAGGGCTTGACACAGAGAAAATTATATCTGTTTGGAGAAACTTAAATAGTTGACACTAGAAAAACCAGAGATAATCAGAGATATATCAAAAGTTTTAAATTAATTTTCTTCCAACGAATTGTGGAATCTGTTATTTTTCAGCCTGTTACCCGCCCCAGACCTAGTGCTGAGCTATGGAAGCTCACTGTTAATGCCGTGGTGGGGTGTGACTTCATCCAGCTGTGACCTCAGTCCAGTCAGTAATTTTACACTCCAGTCACTTCGAGCTGAGTAATTGTAGCCCCAGCCTGGACTGTTCAGATGTGCTTAGATGTTTAAGGTAGTGCCTTTTGTTTAAGTGCTGAATTGCAGTGTGGGCTCTCAGGCGAGAACTGATGTTCAGGATTTTTGGTGACCCAAACAAGCACCTCCAGCTGATGTTGGGATTCAGGTGAGTTACTGCGTGTCTGAAAGTGCTGAGAGCTGTGTAGGCTGTGTTCAAGATCATGCACCTTGCTACTGCACAGTCATGTGGCTCTTTTAACTTTAGGTGAAGGGAAGTTGTCCTTGAAGTATATTTTTTTGGAAATTCATGATTCAGAAGGAAAAAACAAAAAACAAAACATCAGGGAGAGACTGTATGATGTGAACGTAATGGCCATTTGACCATGGACCTGATAGAGTGGGTCCAGAGTAAGGCCACAAAAATGATCAGGGAGCTGGAGCATTGTGCTGGTTTCAACTAGTTGGAGAATTTGAGTGAGAAATTAGACTATTGGCTGAGAGAGGAAAACACAGGATGTCACTTCACCCAGAGTTTTACTGAGAAAGAAAAAAAAAAAATGTTTTTTAAAGTGCTGTTCCCAAAACATTAGATATGAGATGGTTTCTGACCACTCTGGCTGCAGCTGCTTCTCTTGCATCGTCTCCTTTCCCTTTGTCTTGGTAGCTAATTCAGAGTAATTCTGCTAAATACTTTCCTGCTACTAACCCCCCCTGGCTGATCTACTTCAGCTTATCTGCAGCATCAGCAGGTGGTGAGATAAGACTGGGGAAGGGGGGAAAGGTTGTAGGGGGTGGTTTATTACCCTCTCTTGGAGATTTGGGTCTCTGGGAGGGCTGTGGTGTCTGTATTACCTTTTTATTGTATATATCTGTAAATATCTGTTATACCTTGTAAATATTTGCTTGTATATTGTGCATTGCTGTAAATATAAAGCTTCATTTATTAACTTCCAGTGGTTTTCTGAGTCTTAGCTGGGGTTTATAAAAGGTGGGGTGGGGGGGTGGGGGCAGGTAACTGCTAATCCACTACAAGCACCTCTGCTGTGAGGACAGGCTGAGGGAGCTGAGGGTGTTCAGCCTGGAGAAGAAAAGGCTCCAGGGAGACCTAACAACAAGCTTCCAGTACGTGAAGGGGACCTGCGAGATGGATGGAGAGAGACTGTTTGTAAAGGCCTGCAGTTATAGGATGAGGGACAATGGTTTGAAATTAGAGAAGAGTAAGTTTAGATTGGATGTTAAGAACAGATTCTTTACCATGAGGTTGATGGAACTCTGGAACAGGTTACCCAAGGAGGTGGTTGGAACCCCACCCCTGGAGATATTCAAGGTGAGACTGTACAGGGCTCTGGGCAACCTGATCTAGTTGAGGATGTCCCTGCTGAGTGTACAGGGGGTTGGACTGCATGACCTTTGGAGGTCACTTCCAACACAGTCCATTTTATTACTTCACAACTCTGTACAAGCAAACAAGCAGCATGGCCCTTCTCATAGCTCTACATTGCTCCACTCTTCTGTGGGATAGGAAATGGTGTTGGATGTCAAGGAGGTATTTAAAGAAGGGAGATATGTTCCCTTTAACTTTTTTTTCCCTCACAGTGCTTGTTTTTCAGTGACAACTCATTGTAATTTTGGGAGTATTAAATAGAATACCTCACTTAGTTCACTTATGTCCTGGTAGAGCATAAAATCCTGCTCTCCTCCTCCCGTTGCAGGTCAGATTTGATCAGAACAATGGAGGGTTTGGTCCCAACAAAGCCCCAAGAGCTAGGTGCTTGGAACATGACCAAGTCAGGTGTCTTGTGCTGCCCCTCAAGCGCTGGGGTGGACACCTAAGGACAGGACTTTGAATTCATTGGCCAAAACAGTGGGTCAGTTTCACCTTCAAAATAGTGTATTTAGAGCCATTGTGCCTTTTGCTGCTGCCTTCCACCAGGACAGGAGGTCTATTTGCAGCTCTTTCACGGCGACCATGTGTTTGCAGCATGGTGTGCAGCTTGCACCAGCAGCCAGTTGCAAGGCAACTCTTTCCTCCTCCTCTACTGAGGAACTTTGTATCTATCGTGTCAGTGAGTACTAAGACTCCATAGGTGTAGTTAGAATTTCCCTTTTCCCGGGTTCCTCTTTTCCAAGTTCTGACTGTTTAATTCTGTGTTTATAAATAACCTTTGTGTAATTGCTTCCTNTTTGTTCAGCTCTTCTGTTTATGGAAGAGACTTTGTAAAAGTCAGTGACTGCTGGTGCTGGGTCTTAAAACAGCTTATAGTGCAACTCGTTTCTCTTCATATATTTTTCTGCCTTATTTTGAGAGTCCCTATGTTTTTTTTGTTGTTATCTTTCTGCGTGGGTGTGATGTCTCCTAAGGTAGTGATCGATCAAGCCTACTGGGTGGTAGCAGATACCAAATTGCAGGGATGTTATTTTCCCTGTTAAAGACAAATTAATTTTCTTAGGCCCTTGTGTTTGGAAGAAATAGGATTTTGTGTATCATGAGGTAAGCTTTAAAGAAAACATGAACTTTGGTGCTGTTAGTGCCTGTAAATCAGCTTCAAAGTCCAGTCTCTGCCAAGGTGAGGCAGGGAGGTTTGATGCAAGGGTATTGGCGGTGTTGTTGCCACACACTGCATCTTCGTAGCTTTGGGGACAAATCTTACTACTGATGTGTTTTATCTGTGCATGACAAGTGAAAACCTGGTTCTTTTTAGGACATGTGTTGACTAGATTTTTATTTAAATTTGACTGCTTCATGAGTGTCTTGTGTTCACAGAATCACAGAAAGTTAGGGGCTGGAAGGGACCTCGAAAAGTCGTCCAGTCCAAACCCCCTGCCAGAGCAGGATCATCTAGAGCAGATCACACAGGAGCACATCCAGGCAGGTTTTGAATCACTTCAGAGAAGGAGACTCGACAAGCCCTCTGGGCAGCCCAGTCCAGCATTTTGTCACCACCACAGTGAAAAATGTTTTTCTTATATTCACGTGGAACCTCTTGTGGTCCAGCTCGCACCCATTGCCCCTTGTCTTGTCATTGGGCATTTCTGAGCAATATTCTCCTGGCACAGGCCCCTCACACATCTATAAACATGAATGAGGTGTTGACTTAATACTTCTACATGTACCTGAAATGGCAGGATGTGTGTGTTGTCAATGTGTCAGCTTCTTGTTGCATGCAGATTATATTGCTTTTGTTAGGTTGCTGTGCTGAAAGGTGGGGAAGGCAAAGAGCATTTTAGCATCTGAGCATTTTAAAAACCGAATGTAGTGGTGTTGTATCCTGATAGGATGCTTCCCACATTTGGGATTACACCACCTGTGTCTTGACTACAAAAGAACCAAAGTATATCTGTTCCTGAAATGGTTTATCTGTTCGAAAGGCTGGAGCCTTGTCATTCATATTGTGGCTTGCTGTTGGTATGCTGCAGTCCCTGTAAAAATAAAGCTGATGACATCAGCCAAGTCATAGAATGGTTTAGGTTGGAAGGGACCTCAAAGATCATCCAGTTCCAACCCCCCTGTGCCATAGGCAGGGACACCTCCCACTAGATCAGGTCGCTCAAGGCCTCATCCAACCTGGCCTTGAACATCTCCAGGGAGGGAGCAGCCACAACCTCCCTGGGCAACCTGTTCCAGTGTCTCACCACTCTCACTGTGAAGAACTTCCTCCTAACATCCCATTCAAATCTCCCCTCCTGGAGATTTCTTTTTCTTCTCCCCTCCTAGGTTGATTTCTTTTCCTTCAGTCTCTGATACTGTGGGAAGAGAATTTATTGTTTGATTTGTTTTAGTAATTTCCTGTTTATAAATGCTTTCTTACTGCTTTACATAACTGTTTTACTGTGTCCAATTTTGGGCTCCCCAGTTGAGGAGAGGCAGGGACCTACTGGAGAGAGTCCAGCAGAGAGTTATGAGGATGACTGGGGGATTTGAGCATCCCCCCTATGGAGTGAGGCTGCGAAACCTGGGGCTGTTTAGTCTGGAGAGAAGAAGAATGAGAGGAGATCTTATGAATGTGTGCAAATGCCTGAGGGGTGGGTGTCAAGTGGATGGAGCCAATTTCTTTCAGTAGTGTGCATCAATAAGACAAAGAGCAATGGATACCAACTGGAACATAGAAAGTTTCACCTCAACAGGAGGAGAAACTTCTTTACAGTGAGGGTGGCAGAGCATTGGAGCAGGCTGCCCAGAGAGGTTGTGAAGTCTCCTCTTCTGGAGACTTTCAAAACTCACCTGAATGCATTCCTGTGCAAACTACTCTGGGTAATCCTGCCTTGGCAGGGAGGTTGGATTCAATGATCTCTGGAGGTTCTTTCCAACCCTTAAGGTTCTGTGATTCTGTGATAATATATAATTTTAATATATTTAACAGTATTAATATTTATCTTATTTGTTATTAGCTATTTTCTTATAATTCTTCATAAATTCTTACTTACTTTCCCTTGTTAATACATATTTGTTGCTCAGAGCAGGCATGATGTCTCCTCAAGATCCTGAGAAAGATGTGACCATTCTTGTGTGTATTCACGAGAAAACTCTTGGTACTTCAGGACCTCTTAAGGAGGGATCATACAGTTAATTTTGAAGGGTGCTTATCTTGAAGTCTGGAACACCAGTGTATGTTGCTGTGAACTGCTGGGCTGAGGTGAAAGGGAAGATTAAAGAGGAAGTGGAGTTTATTAATAGACTCCTGGATGACAATGGCTTTGCAGTGTGCATGGGTTAACGTTTGCTACAGGAGGGGCTGTAAGAGATGAAAGAGCATTTAAGATGAGAAATAGAGCAGAGAAAGCTGGTGTAAGTGAATAATAAATAAAGCCCTTCACATTCTCTTATCCTTTAATGTTTTTTCCCCCTTCTCCATCAGGCACTTAATAACAATTTAAAAGTGTTTGTCCTATTAAAAAAAAAAAAGAGAAAGGAAGGAAGGAAGGAAGGAAGAAAGAAAGAAAGAAAGAAAGAAAGAAAGAAAGAAAGAAAGAAGGAAAGAAAGAAGGAAAGAAAGAAAGAAGCTCTCCAACATTTAGATTGAAAGATACTAAATGTCCTGATGATTAGGAGTAATTTTTTTTTTCCCTATGGTATTAGAGGCTATAAAATATTTGTTTGTATTCGTATTCAGGAGCTTTCTCAAACCGAAGGATAGAAGCAGTTCATAGCCTTTTGAAGTCGAAGAAGTCGTCTTGGCATTTTAAAAGCTTTTCTGTTTAACAGTGGAAAATTGTGTGAGGAACAGGAAATATTGTTGGCTGTCCTCAGCTATCAAACAGCAAGTGGTGTTATGCTTGCATGTCAGTTAAAACTGCTTATTTAGCAGAACAAGCTGCGTTGGTTTCAATTTTTTTCTTTTGAAAGGCAGACAAAATGTCTGACTTTTGGGGCTTTTAATTATCACTGAATTGAAAAATACGAAGTTAAAGCTTTAGATGTTTACTCGAAGTGGTGGTGTTATACATTGCAGGAGGAAGATATTTAGTTGTGAGATGTGTTTTCTTCCCCAAAGGTGAAAATGTGCTGTTTACCTTCCTTGCTGCTTTAAAACTCAGTGTGTTAGGCTAACTTCAAAGTCTGAAGCTTTAAGATCTAATATGATGCGTTCCTTCTGCTTTAAATATTTGTTTTCATAAAAGTGGAGTACAAATAGCAACTCCAAGTTGTCAGATTAAGATATCAGTTAAGTCAAATAATTTTGCAGTAGTCTAAACCTACTGTTTTTTTTTCCAGATCTTGGGTTGGACTCAAAATATCTCCCTTCCAACCCCTAACATCCTGTGACCTCCCTTTAAAACAGACTGTTCTAGATTTTGTTGTAAGTAGGGCTAGGGGAAAAAAAAAAAATCCCTAAACTGGCCAATGATAAAAGCGTATGGCAAATAAAATTATTTGAGAAGTAGTCTCTTTATATAAGGGGTGTGTGGAAAGCAGAGGAAATTTAGGATACTGAAAAGCGATGGATGTAATTTGAATGAGTTTTTTAGATTTGGTCATCCTTAATAAATGAATCACAGGTCAAATTGTTAAGTAGGGCAGCAAAAATGGAACGGTGGTTGAAGACAATAAGAATTAATAGCTGATAGGAAGTGCTGAAGAGCTTCATGGCAGCATGAGCTGTGCACTCTGAGTAGTTCTGGTTAACACAGTTCCTGAAATGGAACAAGGAGTGCACAGTGACCTGGCAAATTTTGCTGAGAAAATAAATATTTTTATTATTTCAAGCCATGGGACAATTTCAGGATGCTTCCCTGAAGGGAAGGGTTGTAATGGCCAATGATTTGAGCAGCAGTTGGCAAGATTACTTACTGAAGGCAGCTGCTAAGTACAGCAGTCTCTAAAACTGGTTTAGGAAAGATGAACAGGCTGCCAAGCTGGGTACATGAGGTATTTGTGGGTACGTGCAGCACAAATGGAAGTAAAATGTGTGTATGTTTTGCAAAGAGCAATCAAGGCTGTAAAAGAAAAACCTTGAGAACAACCCAAGCCAAAACAACCAAACAAGAGAAAGCAAAAAAACAACCCACAAGCAAAATTACCAAGTATGTTCTAACTAGAGGCAATGTCACACTTCCACATAATCACTTTTGGCACATAATCAGTGTAGCTTGTTCTAGTCAGCTTTTCAAAGTGCATCTCAGGTAGAAACTGTCAGGTGTTCCTCAGAAAGGTACAAAAATTGTTCTGTTCTCAGTGCAAAAGACCAAAGGCAGCTTGTACATCTTTGTAACTGACAGAAGGCTTTAGGTGTGAGAACAGAATTTTATTTTGATTGTGCCCTGATGATGAGACCACACCTGAAATACTTCATCCAGTTTTGGGCTGGCCAATTAAAGAGAGACAGGGATTGGTTTGAGAGAGTCCAACAGAGGGCCACAAGGATGGTTAGAGGACTTGAGCATCTCCCCTGTGAAAAGAGTCTGAGACTCCTGGGACAGTTTGGTCAGGAGAAGAGAAAATCAATGTCTATATCTGGGGTGGGTGTCAAGTGGATGGGGCCAACCTCTTTTCAGTGGTGTGCAGTAATAAGACAAGGTGCAGTGGCTACAAACTGGAACACAGAAGGTTTCACCTCAACGTGAGGAGCAACTTCTTTACAGTGAGAGTGACAGAGCCATGGAACAGGCTGCCCAGAGAGGTTATGGAGTCTTCTAAAACCTGCCTGGATGCATTCCTATATGGACTACCTTGGGTGATTCTGTGTTTGGCAAGGGGCAGGTTGGACTCGATGATCTCTGGAGGTCCCTTTCAACCTCTAACATTCTGTGATTCTGTGTTTTCACATGACAGAGGAAAGTAGCAGAGATTTGTTAGTTGTTTAGAGGCTTGTGGAAGTCACTCACTAGAGTCAATTTGAAGTTCAAGGGGCACATTATTAAAGGGAGAAAGCATTATTTTAACTGTTTTGTAGTCTTGCTATTTACATGACCAGTTTCATTTGGCATGCTGAGCTAACAGTGCTGCTTGAAAAATAGAAGGGTGTTTTTAAGTCCCAAAGTACTTCACCAAGTTTCCTTTTGTGCTAGCAACTCTTTTGTTTTGATAATGAATCTTTCCAGCAATCTAGCTGATAAGTTTCATAGAATAGATATCAAAAGGTCATTTCTAAAGTTCCACTTGCAAGGCACAGGATCACAGGATGTCAGGAGTTGGAAGGGATCCAAAGAGATCATTGAGTCCAACTCCCCTGCCATAGCAGGACCATACAGTCTAGCTCAGGTCACAGAGGAACACATCCAGACAAGCCTGGAAAGTTTCCAGAGAAGGAGACTCCACGACCTCTCTGGGGAGCCTGTTTCAGTGCTCTGTGACCCTTACAGTAAAGAAGTTCCCCTTTGTGTTGAGGTGGAACCTCCTGTGCTGCAGCTTGCATCCCTTGCTGCTTGTCCTATCACAGGGAGCAAGTGAACTAAGTCATGAACTGGCATTTAAAATCAAGCATGGCTGGCTATTAAAGTTGCCATTTGGAACATCTCGTTCACTTCTGCAGTAGCTGTTCTCTGTTTAGTCAGCCTTTTATTTCTAAAGCTGTTCCTAAAGAGAATTGTATCAACAATAATAGCTTTATTCACTGTATGGCAAATTATCTGAAGCAACAACTGCAACTGGGAGAAGTTCTGTCATGGATCTTTAAGGCATCACCACAGTGCAAGTAATTGGGCTTGTCGATGGGATTCCTTTTTCTATTTCAGCCATCATTTTCTCATTAGGTTTGTGTTACATCTGCATTAAGCCTTGATCTTTTTAAAGAGACTGCAATTCATATGCTGTTGTTTCTCTTCCCAGGTTCCTTCCCTTACTAAGTGACAAGAAGAATGAATGGGCATATATCAAACACCCCTCCTGGCGGATATGGGAGTTACTTTCCTCAAATGAAGTAAGGTTATGCCTTTGAATTTTTTTTTTTTTTTGGCCTTTTTATGGACAAATGTAATGCTGTGTGTTCTCATGACACTTTCGATTTCAGATACAATAGAAATTAGTGGATCCTGTTGAAATAATACAAAGGCAATTTATGTAGAAGGCTGTGCAGTTTCCCAACCACGAAACCAAACTGACAGCTATCATCTGCCTGATTTTTCTTTTTGTATTAGTGTGGGAACAAAGCTGCATTACTGAACAGAATCATCTGGAACAGAAAAAAATTAAAATGCTGCAGCCATAACATACTTATTATTTAGAGAGGCCTTTGTGTGCCTGAGATGTTTCAGCTTAGCTCTGAGTGAATGCATCTTTATACATAAAAGATGAGGCTGCCCTTTCCACCTGTGAGAAAATATTGTCTCCCAGTAAACAGAACTGCACAACTGTTAAACCCAGAGGTGTTACCTTGACGAAGATAAGAGGATGCTCCTTCTGTCAGAAGCATTGGACTTGGCTCACAGCTCTGATGAGTATTGACCTCATCTGACTGTGTCCAGTTCTGGAGCCCCTATTACAAGAGGGATGTGGACATGCTGGGGTGTGTCCAGAGAAGGTCCATGAGGATGCTCAGAGGGCTGCAGCACCTGTGCTATGAGGACAGACTGAAAGAGTTGGGGCTGTTCAGTTTGGAGAAGAGGAGGCTTCCAGGTGACCTTATTGTGGCCTTCCAGGATCTGAAGGGAGCCTACAGAAAAGCTGGGGAGGGACTTTTTAGGCTACCAGGTAGTGACAGGACTAGGGAGAATGGAGCAAAGCTGGAGGTGGGGAGATTCAGACTGGATGTGAGGAGGAAGTTCTTCAGCATGAGAGTGGTGAAGCCCTGGAATGGGTTGGGAGTGGTTGGGGCAACTTCCCTGGAGGTGTTTTTGGCCAGGCTGTCAGAGGCTGTGGGCAGCCTGATCTAGGGTAGGGTGTCCCTGGGCATGGCAGGGGGGCTGGAACTAGATGATCTTTGTGGTGCCTTCCAACCCTGACTGATTCTATGATTCTAACATGTATGCCTCTATGGCACAGTCATCTGTGCTGGCTCCTGCTTCTCCTATTGTTGTCCCTATAAAGTGACTTTGTTCATGACTCATTCTTGGCTGTTACAGTAGAAGGAAGCTGGGTTGCCTTTTCATTTGTCGTAGGCAGTAATAATCCTCTGAAGTCCTTTATGAAAAGCAGTTATAATTGTATATATATTACAATTGTGTATGCAGAGGAAAAAAAAAAATCAACTAAAAATCCTGCAAGGCCTTTGCCATAGTTGTTATTATTATTATTGAGATTTCCTTTGTTTACATTATAATAGTGTTTATATCTATACCACACACCCCTTGTGTGTGGTGTGATATTAATGCAACAGAAAAGAGCTCAGAAGGGCTTCCAGCCCAAGTGGAGTGCACTTCACAAAAAGGATGGAGAGAGATTGTTTTACAAAGGCCTGCAGTGACAGGATGAGAGGCAGTGGTTTCAAACTAGTGAAGAGCAGATTAAGATTGGATTATTAGGAACAGATTCTATATTATGAGGGTGGTGGAACACTGGAACAGGTTGCCCAGAGGGGGTGGTTGGATCCCCATCCCTAGAGATATTCAAGGTGAGGTTGGACAGGGTTCTGGGCAGCCTGATCTGGTTGAGGATGTCCCTGCTGGCTGCACAGGGGATTGGAGTAGAGGACCTTTGGAGGTCCCTTCCAAAGCAGACCACTGTATCATAGAATCATAGAATGGTTTAGGTTGGAAGAGACCTCAAAGATCATCCACTTCCAAACCCCCTGTGCCATAGGCAGGGACACCTCCCACTAGATCAGGTCACTCAAGACCTCATCCAGCCTGGCCTTGAACACATCCAGGGAGGGAGCAGCCACAACCTCCCTGGGCAACCTATGCCAGTGTCTCACCACCCTCACTGTGAAGAACTTCCTCCTAACGTCCCATTTAAATCTCCCCTCTGCCAGTTTGAACCCATTCCCCCTCATCCTGTCATTACAAGACCTTGTGAACAGTCCCTCCCCAGCCCTCCTGTAGCCCCCTTCAGATACTGGAAGGTTGCTATAAGGTCTCCTCAAAGCCTTCTCTTCTCCAGGCTGCACAGCCCCAACTCTCTCAGCCTGTCCTCATAGCAGAGGTGCTGCAGCACTGATCATCTTTGTGACCTCCTCTTGACCCTCTCCAAC
>VWZI01008216.1:2379046-2415483 GCA_013396835.1 Psilopogon haemacephalus
GGTCTCCAGGTGGACATTGTGCCCTTGATCACCACTCTCTGCTTGCGACCATCCAGCCAATTCCTTATCCAGGGAGTTGTCCACCCATCAAGTCCATGTTTTTCCAGTTTGGTGACCAGGATGTCATGTGGGACAGAGTCAAAGGCCTTACTCAGGTCTAGGTAGATGCCATCAGTTGCCCTTCCCTTGTCCACTGCTGCTGTGACTTTATCATAGAAAGCCACCAAATTAGTCAGGCATGATTTGCCCTTGGTGAAGCCATTGCTGGTTGCCATCAGGCACCTCTGCTTTGTTCTCCATCTGCCTTAGCAGAGCCTTGAGGAGGATCTGCTCCATGATCTTGCCAGGCACAGAGGTGAGGCTGACTGGTCTGTAGTTCCCAGGGTTGTCCTTTTTTCCCTTCTTGAAGATAGGTGTGATGTTTGCCCTTTTATCGTGGTGCAGAACAAATACCCCCAGTGTCATTACCTCTGTTGGTAATGTCGTAGGTGTGTGCAGCTGTATGTAAGGGGAGGCCTTTGTTTTCTGTGGCTGTTTCTGTGTGCCAAATACATCTCTGCAGAAGTTAACCAGAAATGTTTTCTTTCAGTGGCTATGGTTCCCCAACACTTTCTCAGGCGGAAAGGGAGCAGAACTCAAGAACAAGTGCAAAAGCTCTTTATGGTAAGGCAGCGTAAAGTCTTTTAATGGTTTGTATTGAAACTGTTGTTCAAACGTTGACAGTGATGTGGTGGAAGTATTTTATGCGTGTAAAACTGACAGTGGATGTGCAGACACGTGGGTGCACGTGCCAACGAAGTCAAAGTTATTTTATTCCTACCAAAACTGACTGAGCTAGCTAGGAAATGTTTTTATGGTTTACTAAGCAGTCAGTGCACACCTGCTAACTTTAAAGGCAGAAATGCATGAAGCATTTATCACAAAACTCAAAGCAATCCCATAGTTATGTACCAGAGAGAAATCATTTGGAGGTCTAGCTGTGCTCTAGCTTTTATTCATGACCTGTGTCTCCCTCTACTTCCCCCAGCTTTATCCCCTGCTAGCAGAAAAGGAATTTACAATATCGTTCTTGTTTAACACAGTGATTTAATGAAAACTAGATTTGATGTAATGGATTTGGAGTCCTCTTTTTGCCCACTATTTTCAGTAGGCTTTGTGAACGTCAAACATGATGTTACTTCACATGATCACAGAATTAACCAGGTTAGAAAAGACCTCTAGGATCAAGACCAACCTGTTACCTAACACCTTTTGATTAGCTAACAATGGAACTAAATGCCCCATCCTGCCTCCTTTTAAACACCTACAGGGATGGGGACTCCACCACTTCCCCATTAATGCCTATTAATGCCTATTCCAATGCCAATCACTCTTTCTGTGAAGAACTTCTTCCTAACATCCAGCCTAAACCTGCCCTGGCACAGCTTGAGGCTGTGTTCTCTTGTTCTGTCACTGCTTGCCTGGAAGAAGAGACCAACCTCACCTGGCTACAACCTCCTTTCAGGTAGTTGTAGACAGCAATGAGGTCACCCCTGAGCTTCCTCTTCTCCAGGCTAAACACCCCCAGCTCCCTCAGCCTCTCCTCACAGGGCTGTGCTCCAGGTCCCTCACCAGCCTTGGTGCCCTTCTCTAGACATGTTCCAGCACCTCAACTTTCTTCTTAAATTGAGGACACAGGACTCAAGGTGTGGTGTAGCCAGTGCCAAGTACAGGGGCAGCTGTACTGCTGGCTACACAGTTCCTGATCCAGGCCAGGATGCCATTGGCTCTCCTGCCCACCTGGGCACACTGCTGGCTCATGTTCAGCTACTATCTGCCAGCACCCCCAGGTACCTCTCTGCCTGGCTGCTCTCCAGCCACTCTGTTCCCAGCCTGTAGCACTACATGGGATTGTTGTGGCCAAAGTGCAGAATGAAGTGCTTGGACTTCTTAAATCTCATGGCGTTGGACTGTGTCCATCTATCCAGCCTGCCCATGTCCCTCTGCAGAGCACCTCCTACCCTCTAACAAATCAACACATGCTCCCAACTTGGTGTTGTCTGCAAACTTACTAACGGTGGACTTAGAAATGCCTAAAGCATTTACCAATGTCAAATGCAAGCATATGTCTTGACTGTGTATGCTACCGTCTAGATCATGGCCAACTCATTGTGGGGGCAGAATATAGTCATGGCCCTTGCCAGCCAAATTGGAATGTTCCCTGGTCATACGCCTCTGCTATGAATACATCCTGCTGATAGCTGTGCTGGTAAAGGAAATACAACCAGCAACGAGGATGAGAGATGTTCTGATGTGTAAATCTGGGCCAGCTGTTAAATGCTCTTTTGAAAATGCCACTGATGAGCCTGGAAGAAGGAAGTCTGCAGTCAGAACCCAGGCCTGTGCAGGACTTCTCACACCCTCCATCCTTCTCTGGCCAGTCCTCAGTTTCTAGTGCCCCATATGGTCTGCCAGCAAGGGTACCAGCAGGGTATTAGCTTATGGTACCCATATGGTAGAAGCAGGGGTAGCTGGTAGGACTAAGATTGGGAGGGGGCTCTCCTGCCTCTGGGGGAGGATAAGGGGGACACCTGCCGCCACTCCTCTTCATCTCCTTGGTCTCCTCCTTCACACGTTTTATCTGGGTAGCAAGAGGAAACAGAATCCTCTACTACTTGTGCAGTCCTCACCTGCTGCCCCTCCCTCAGGGATGGTACAACCTGGCTCCACCAGTCAGTTTCCCTTTCACAATCCCATATAGTTCTTCATCTCTCAACTTCCTCCTTTAGCCTTGAGCAGATCACTCACCTGTAACCCTCTGTAGGTTAACACACTGGAAAGCTCAAAGAGCAGTGGCTAACAACTGCAACTTACTTAGTAGTAACTATTCTGAGCGGGGCCGGGGGTGATGGCTAGAAGTGACCTCCATGGTTAAGGATGCTTTTTAGCAGTAAAGCTCTGGGTGAAGTGACATCCTGTGTTTTCCTCTCTCAGCCAATAGTCTAATTTCTCACTCAAATTCTCCAGTTAGTTCAAATCAGCACACTTCCAAGCACAGTAAAGACTAAACTGAGGCATAGGCTGGATGTTAGGAAGTTCTTTACAGAGAGAGTGATTTACCATTGGAATGGGCTGCCCAGGGAGGTGGTGGAGTCACCAACCCTGGAGGTGCTCAAGAAAAGACTGGATGGGGCACTTAGAGCCATTAGATAGGGATGGGTGATAGGTTGGACTGGATGATCTTGGAGGTCTCTTCCAACCTGGCTCCTATTCTATTCTATTCTATTCTATTCTATTCTATTCTATTCTATTCTATTCTATTCTATTCTATTCTATTCTATTCTATTCTATTACACACATGTTTTAAGGCATGAAATTTATCTCCAGTCCCAGTGCTAAGGTGATTTGCAATTGTTCAGTCCTTCAATCATCAGGCAGAGAGTTAGCCACAATGCCACTGAGAGAGGAGGCTGGAGTTTTATTGATGTTACTGATAGCTCAGTTAAAAGCAAGGCTGGAGCTGTCACTATCTCCTAGGTAGTGACAGAAAACCTTCCTTACAGATGCCTTTTTTGCTGTGTCACATAACTCCTTTGTTTTCACTGATTTCCACCCTGCAGTGAACTGTTCTCTGTCCTCATGATAAATCCCTCACTGGGAGGGAAGGTGCCCTCTGCACATTCTTAAGGGACTTATTTTACAATTTACTTCCTGATCTTTCCATCTGAAACGGGTTTTGACTTGTACTGTCAATCTGTTTTTCTAGCATTGGCTTCTCCATCTGTCTTTGGCAGCTCTGCCCACAAAGAGATGCGCAGTGTCGAGTTGGCACCAATAGACAGGGCTGTGCTTGACAGCAAGCTGAAATGGTGTGGAGCAGCCCCGTTCCTCAAGAGTAGCAAGCTAATGGTTCAGTCCCACATTTTTAGGCTTGAAAGTTGTTACTACAGTTGTCTTCACTGCGTCAGAAAAGACGAGGTGTTTTATACCTTGTGTTTATACTTCCATGGCAGCGATTAGGTACTGTGTTTCATAGGTGGTGTTTATACCCTCATGGCAGTGGTTAGGTGCTAGCAGTGAATACACAGGCAGTTAGGTGCCTGTGTATTTTTGCATTGCTCAAATACCTTGCTCAGGACAAGAGCTTTAGTGCAGTAAATTCAAGGAAATCACCAGCAGATCATAGAATCATAGAATGGTTTAGGTTGGAAGAGATCTTAAAGATCATCCAGTTCCAACCCCCCTGTGCCATAGGCAGGGACACCTCCCACTAGAACAGGTCACTCAAGGCCTCATCCAACCTGGCCTTGAACACATCCAGGGAGGGAGCAGCCACAACCTCCCTGGGCAACCTGTTCCAGTGCCTTGCCACCCTCACTGTGAAGAACTTCCTCCTAACGTCCCATTTAAATCTCCCCTCCACCAATTTGAACCCATTCCCCCTCGTCCTGTCATTACAAGTCCCTCCGCAGCCCTCCTGTAGCCCCCTTCAGATACTGGAAGGTTGCTATAAGGTCTCCTGGAAGCCTTCTCCTCTCCAGGCTGAAAAGCCCCAACTCCCTCAGCCTGCCCTCATAGCAGAGCTAAAAAGTCTGTTAGGAGAAGCCATCTGTGTAACATGCTTGTATTGTTTGATACTCGTATGAATTAAAATGACAGTTGACTCCTAAACTAGCACTTTGTAGCTAGTTCTACACAGCCCTCAGGGAGAATCCTGTGGCATGGAAGTCCAAAAGTCATAGCGTTTGTTCCTCTGGAAATGAGATCTGCATTGAACTCAAGTTTTGGCCTTTCTCCCAGATGTCTGTGCCACACCTCCTGCACTTGGCTCTCAGTTTCACCTACAGTTTTTTCCAACTTCTGCAGTACATTCCTAAAGGAGTGTCAGCAATCAACCCATTGAAAAGCAGAAACATTTGGTAGTAAGCTAAGTATTGGGGTTTTCTGCTTGTGTGCTAATAGTTTGTACTCTCACTCCAGGATTCCTGGGGCATCTAATGAAAGAGACTCTTAATCTGTGTCCACATGGATTGCCATCAGATTCCAGAGCTTCATCTCTTTGTACATTGCACAGGCATTTCCCAGTCTGTCCGTGAAAGGGGCAAACTGGATCCAGCATTGCCTTTCTTAATGTTATCGGGGCACTGATAACATTTATTATATCTGGCCCATGCAATTATTTGCAAGATATTGATGGGAATTTAAGCATTGTTTTGTTGCTTCTGTTAGGCTTTCAGGAACTGAAATATTGTTGTGTCTAAAGATATCACAGCCTGAACTAGCACCACATGTGTATCAGGTCAGCTGTTTGGCCCCAGCCTTAAATCTTCTGCTTGTGGTAAATGTTTTCCCTACTTTAAAGGATTTGATTTCTTTGCTGTGGTAGATTTCTCTGCGTGGTCTTCTGGACAGCAGCAGAGAGCTGGGCTATGGTGGAGTTTATGGAGCAGCTTTCTAATTTGCTGTATTGCTGCACCCTATTCTGGTTATAAAATGGGTGAGGCAGGATTTTAGCTGTGTCAGGTTCTGCTCAGTGGGCTTTGAGCAACACTGTTGATATTGTCTTAAACTATGGAATTGTTACTTTTCCAAAGTATTAATGACCCTTCACAGGAATAACTGGAGACAGCACAGACTTTTTAACAAGGACAGGGAAGAGAATGAGTGAATGAATGATGGCAACCTTGAATTCTGTTTGTGTCATTTGCTGCCTATTAGTGTTTCTGACTTGGCTAGACGTGGAGGTTGCATTTTACATCCTGGTGTTTTGGATGCTTCCAAAATTGGTGTGGAATCAGTGCCTTTTAACATCGTTGTGAAACTGGAAAGGTGGCCCATTGCTGTTGGTTGGTGAATACAGTGAGTTCACAGAGATGTGACTAGCAGTGGAATATGCCCACAAAGGAGGGCAAGGAAGCTGGGAAAGGGCCTGGAGAACAGATCTTATGAGGAGTGACTGAAGGAGCTAGGGATGGTTAGTTTGAGGGAGAGGAGGCTGAGGGCAGACCTCGTCACTGTCTACAGCTACCTGAAAGGAGGTTGTGGAGAGGCTGCTGCTGGTCTCCTCTCACAGGTAAATAGTGACAGAACAAGAGGGAATGGCCTCAAGCTGCAACTGGGAAGGTTTAGACTGGACAGTAGGAAGAATGTTTTCACCGAAAGAGAGGTCAGGCATTGGAATGGGCTACCCTTGATGGTGCTGGAGTCTCCAACCCTGGATGTGTTTAAAAGTCATTTGGATGTGGTGCTTTGGGGATATGGTGCACCTTGTAGAGTAGGGATATTGGTTGGATTTGGTGATCCTGAGGGGCTTTTCCAACCTAGATGTTTCTGTGATTCTGTGAAGAGCACATAGCATTGGCCAGAATCTTAAGGTATGAGTTGACATAAAAAGAAGAAACTAATAGTAAGGGAGACATTTAGTGATTACCTTGGCTAATTAGTTGAGTTTAGACACAAATTCAGCATGATGCATGATGGGCCTTTTCCAACCTGGATGTTTTTGTGATTCTGCGTATTAGTTTCTGTGGGTCAATGTTTCTGTTCCATTGAAAGGTTTTATACCTAGTAGATCTTATAGCCAGGACCTATGAGTGAAATGCTCTGCTGCTTTTAAGTTTATTGCCTTTGTGTTGTGAGAGATTTTATTTTGCTCACATTTCTCTGGCTTCTGTGTGACCGTGGTTTGTGATTAAGAATTTAAGTGTCTTCTGCCATCTTTCCCCCCCACCCCACCCCCTTCCTTTATCACAGGAAAGTAAGTAAATTGTGTAGAGTATCAGCAGGATGTGTCATATTAAGGCTGCACCGTATTTTACATGTTAGATGGAAAAAACTGCAGTATGTAGAGTAAATAGAAAAAAAAAATCAATAGTGTGAGAGTTTTATTCATCCTTTGGTAGTTTTATAGATCCTATCTGGAAGTCTTTGTTACAGAATTTCACTTTAGCTTAAATAGCTCACTTCATGCACAAAAGCACCTGTGAGAGGATGAAATTAATGGTAAGATTAGGAAGGTGAAATGGAGCATATAAAACTTTTTTTTTTTTTTTTTTCAATGTTGAGGTTTGACCTCAGCCAGCAACTAAGGATCCTATCTAGTTGCTGGTTCATTCCCTCTGTCTCTTCCCTGCAGCAGGATGGAGAGATAAGAGCAAAATGAAGAAAATACTGACAGTTTGAGGAAAAAAAAGCTTAATAAATGAACAAAAGAGTGGGGAGAAAAAAAATTTTAAGTAACAGGAAGGCAATCATTCACCACCTCCCACTGCAGATCAGTGCCCAGACAGTCTCTGAGTAAGGGCTACTTTGGAAAGACTACCTACCAGCTTTGTTGTTGAGCATGACATTATACAGTATGGAATATAGAATCATAAAATCAGTCAGGGTTGGAAGGGACCACAAGGATCATCTAGTTCCAGCCCCCCTGCCATGCCCAGGGACACCCTACCCTAGATCAGGCTGCCCACAGCCTCTGCCAGCCTGGCTGCAAACACCTCCAGGAAAGTGGCCCCGACCACCCCCAACCCATTCCAGGCTCTCACCACTCTAATGCTGAAGAACTTCCTCCTCACATCCAATCTGAATCTCCCCACCTCCAGCTTTGCTCCATTCCCCCTAGTCCTCTCACTACCTGATAGCCTAAAAAGTCCCTCTCCAGCTTTTTCATAGGCCCCCTTCAGATACTGAAATGCCACAATAAGATTACCTGGAAGCCTCCTCTTCTTCAAACTGAACAGCCTCAACTCTTTCAGTTGGACAACTAAGGTCAGCTCTCTTAATTGGGTCCTGGTCTTCCTAACCTCTTGTGCTTCCCCCAGCCTACTCACTGGGATAGCAGAACGAGAAGCAGAGAAGACCTTGACATTTCAGGAACAGCCAGGCAGCTAAAAAACCTGCCATTTCTGAGAGACCCTGGGCGATTAGCAGTTGGGTTGACCCTGTGTGGGACAGGAGACCCACTTTATAACTATTGAATTGGGCAGAAGCTGAAAAACAAAGGTTGAAGAAAAACTTTCCAGAAATAGTGAAAAGGTTTTGCCTGATGCTGGGGTACTTATTAGAAGATCTAGTTTTGACAGGTGAATAATTTCAGTTACTGCCTCTGCTTGCAGCTCATCTATAACTTCATTGACAACCTCCGCGGCTGTTGTAGGCTACTTCTTAGCTCATCCAAAACCACATAAAAGTTGCTGAGGAGTAATTAAGAGCCTGTTTCCTCTCATTTTTTTGTTTGGTCTGTAATTTGAAAGAAGGCTTGGAAGTCTCTCCAGTTTTAGTTTGCATTCTTCATTGCAGAGTTTAGATTGCATCCGTTCCTTAGATTTCCAGAAAAGACAGACTTCCAGTAACATATGTTGTACTGGCTTTTGGTACAAGAGCCTATAGGATAACAAGAAACAGTGTTTGGTGCCTTGTGCCTGTCAGTGTTTAAAGGTCATTTGGACAGTGCCCTTAATGCCATGCTTTAACTTTTGGTTGGCACTGAAATGAACCAAAAATTCATAGAGGTAGATGATGGCCATATCCTGAGATCATACAGCTAGATGATGCCTATATCCCTGTATCCCAAGATCATACAGCTAGATGATGCCTGTATCCCTGTATCCTGAGATCATACAGCTAGATGATGCCTGTATCCCTGTATCCTGAGATCATACAGCTAGATGATGCCTGTATTCCTAGATCATACAGCTAGATGATGCCTGTATCCTTAGGTCATACAGCTAGATGATGCCTGTATCCCTAGATCATACAGCTAGATGATGCCTGTATCCTTAGGTCATACAGCTAGATGATGCCTCTATCCCTAGATCATACAGCTAGATGATGCCTGTATCCTTATAAGGTCATAGAGCTAGATGATGCCTATATCCCTGTATCCCTAGATCATAGAGCTAGATGATGCCTGTATCCCTAGATCATACAGCTAGATGATGCCTCTATGCCTAGGTCATACAGCTAGATGATGCCCATATCCCTGTATCCCTAGATCATACAGCTAGATGATGCCTGTATGCCTAGATCATACAGCTAGATGATGCCCATATCCCTGTATCCCTAGATCATACAGCTAGATGATGCCTGTATCCCTAGATCATAGAGCTAGATGATGCCTGTATGTCTGTATCCCTAGATCATGCAGCTACATGATGCCTATGGCTCCTTTCCAGCTGAAATATTATATTCTAAATGATAACTTGGATCTCAAGCAGGTTCTAGTAATCATTCTGCCTGCACGAGAGAAGGAAACAGGAGTTGCTGGTGAACTCAGTGTGGACTGTGAGGTGTTGTGGTTGCCATACATTTTTGTTCTTTTACACGAAGACAGACTGGCTTTTGCTAATTTTATTGAAGTTCTTGTTACTGTTCTGTTCTAATTTAAAGTGCAGGGTTTCAGAGCTGAGGAGAGCCCCTGAAGTGCAGGCAACCACAGACTTTATTGGCATTCAGAAAACTGTATCTCTTACATAAACACTATTGTTCTCACCATAACATAGTGCATTGAAAACTGTGCCATCGTGTCTATTGTGAGCATTGCTCTGCTCCGTAGAAGAGGATGTGTTAATCAGTGTTATGAATGGTTTTGGATTTCCTGTCTTAATGCAGGACAGAACTTCTGCGAAGCAAAGCAAGGAATCTCTTGGAAAAAAAACCCTTGTTCTCTGCCTTCTAATTCTTTTGGGGCCTCTACATATGTCAGAAGGTCTTTGTCTATTTAAAACAACTCCAGCTGTTGTCGTTTGCAGGGTTTATAAATCTTAGAGTGGATGTAAAAATTCTTATCTTTGTTTAATCTGGTAATTTTTTTAAAAACTATATTTTTGTTCACCTAAAGGAAGTTAATGAAAGTAAAAAATCAGTACTTGAAGAAGTGTTCATTGAAACAATGAGTTTGTTTGTTTCTTTGTTTGGGTTTTTTTAAAAGCATATATTCTTTCTTACTGGAAAGCATTTAACTATCATTTACAGTCCATGACAGAAGACTGTTAACTGATCCCCTTGGAGATGCAAATAATTCTGTGGGGTTAAATTAGATACTGCTTTTTAATTCCCTTGTTTTGTTAGGAACAGATGGACTTTACTTCTTCAGATCATCATCCAAACAAAAAAAGAAAGGTAGCAAATCAGACAGTACTGCTTTACTGACTGTTTTGTTGGGGTGTGCATTGTGTGCCTGTGTCTGTTGTGGTATAAAGAGTCAATGAACCAAAAAAACTACTTTGGATAACATGCTGCAAAAGCAGAAATAGCACTTACAGTTGGAATCAATGCATATCCTCTGCCTGGGATTTCAGAATCATTTACAATTAAAGACAGACATCTAGTCTGCAATATCCAGGCACCTAATTAAATACTCTGAGAATCCACAGTGTTCTTGAACTAAGCTGACTGCACTGCACACCTCTCTTGCTAAAGCAAGCTGAGTATCTGCTTTACTGAAGCAGGATGGCTCTGTTGCAGGAGTGGTGTTTGTCACAGGAAGGGAGGCTTCAAGCCAGTGAGGAATTTCAGAAACTTAAGTCACTGAGAGTGATAAAATACTTCCAACATTGACACCTGAAAATGAGGGCACCGCTGTCTTTGTCAGCACCTGAAATTCCTGTAGGAAGGAACCCTGGTCACGGAAGAGACTTCTACAGTGTGGGTTTGATGAAGTTCGCAGTGCAGATCTCTCTGTGTCACAGGTCATGTGCTTGGCAGTAGTTGGCATTTATTTTGCATTTTCCTGTCGTAATAGAATAGAGTAGAATCAGCCATCATCCACTTTTAAGTCCCTAGTATATAATGGAATGGCTTAGGTTGAAAGGGGCCTTAAAGATCTACTCCAACTTCCCTGCCATGGGCAGGCATGCTTCTCAACTAGACTTGGCTGCTCAAGGCCTCATGCAGCCTAGTCTTGAACGCCCCTGGGGAGGAGGCATCCACAACTTCCCTGGGCAACATACTCCAGAGTCTCACCACCCTTGTACAGAAAAACTTCTTCCTAAGATCCAGTCTAAACCTACCTTCCCTCAACTTCAAACCGTTTCTCCTTGTCCTATTGCTAGGCACCCTTATGAAAGTCCCTCTGCAGCCTTCCTGCAGGATCCCTTCAGGTACTGGAAGGCAGCTCTAAGGTCCCCCTGGAGCCTTCCCTAGGCTGAAAAATTCCAGCTCACTCAACCTATCTTCATAGCAGAGGTATTCCAGCCCTTGGATCCTCTAAATGGCCTGAGCACTCCAAGTATGAGGGAACTGACTCATATTGTATATAAATCAGGTACTTTCCTACCAAACATAATTGAACTGCCTACCAAAGATCAGAAATTAGAATCATAGAATCAGTCAGGCTTGGAAGGGACCAAAAGGATCATCTAGTTCCAAACCCCCCTGCCATAGGCAGGTTTTTTAATGAAAAGGAGAGAAAATAATTTCCTACTTGCTGAGTTTCCTTGGACCCTTCTTGACTGTGTCATCTAGTGACTTTATTCCTTAGGCAAAACTCCTGACCAGGTACTTAAGTGGTTATGGTGAACAAAGATTACAAACTTTCCAAATGCTGAATTATTTTCCTTTTTTTTTTATTTCCCCCAAGCAAGTAGAAAAGATTTCCTGAGTGCTCATCTAAATTCATTGTTTTGTGCCGTTGGTTGTATGTCGCATTTTCATCTTGCTTAGTCCCTTCCCTCCTCTCCTGATTTAATCTGTCGCACATAGTTAAAAAAGCAAATAATGTTTCTGATTTTGCAGCATTGTGTTTTGTTAGCTGAAAAAAAGTATTTCTGTTAAGCAGATTTGGTGTGTATTGCTCTCTCCTAGGTTTTTTTGTTTGGTTGGTTGGTTTTTTATCTCTTTTCCGTGGGTGTTTCTATGTGAGTAACTTATCAAATGGAGTACTTCAAGAAAAAAAAAAAAAAACAAACAAAAAAAAAACTATGATTTTGATCTGTTCTGTGTGTGGCTTTGTTGTTTTGCAGATTTAACACAAGAATTATATCAGAAAAGACTTTTTTGCTTTTGAGTGCTTCCATGCAAGTACAGCAAGCCTGATGCTAGTTACCATACTGCTACCAAAGTGGCAAGACAGTGAATTAAATAATCAGGCTTCCCAATGAAGCATTTTTGGTCAGAACACTGCTCTCCTCCAGTGTCCTGACCCACTGTGACGAGACAACTGTCGTTCACCAGCTCTCTGGTGACATCACTGAGGTGAATGTGATTCTTGTGCTGGACCCTGTGTGGCAGACTGAAGGTTTTGTTCTGTCAAAATACAGAAACTAAGGACAGTTCATCTTCTGCTTTGCACATATGCAACTAGCCTTAAATATCTCACAAGAAGTATTCAAAACAGTTGAATAAATAATAAATAATAATTATTCTTTCTTTTCCTCTCATCTATAGAGCAAAGGAAGAATTATGCACGGGACAGTGCCAGCAGCATATCCGAAACTTCTCAGTATCACGTGGAGGTAAGGCAAGGACTGACAGACCAGTTACAGCTTCCAGCTACACTTAGCTATTTTTTGCCTACATGATACATATGCTTGAAGGCACTTACATTTCCAAAATACCCTGCCAGCCCAAGGTCACTTCAGAACGGATTACACTGAAGTTTCTCAAATCCTATAGCTTTGCCCTAACAAGCTGGAATTTGGGTGTAGAAGAATGTAAGCCAAGTTGTGGGTAGTATGGCAAACAGGCAGCACTTCTCGATGGGGGTAGCAATCCACAGAATCACAGAATGCATCCAGGTTGGAAAATACCTCCAACATCATCCAGTCCAACCCTCAACCCAACACTGATGGGTCAATACTAAACCATGTCACTGAATGCTATGTCCACAAGCTGCTTAAACATTCTCAGGGATGGTGACTCCAGTACTGCTGTGGGCAGACCATTCCAATGTTTGAGAACCCCTTCAGTGCAGAAGTATTTTCCTAACATTCGTTTCACTACTTTATGCTGCCCTGTGATGAGGCAGAGCTAAAAAAACACTTTGCTGTAGGGTGAGACACACTAGGAAATGTACAATTACTACTCTGATCAGTTATAATCAGCAGAGATGACAGTATTCAGAAAGAGCTGAGCATTAACCCCCAAAAGCCCAATTAATCTCCTGTGTAGTAGTTAACCATATCTGTATGTCTGTTAATACTTGAGGGGTGGATGTCAAGTAGAGAAGGGCAATCTCTTTTTTGGTGGTGCATAGTAATAAGGCAAGGAGCAAGGGTTACAAACTGGAACATAGAAGGTTTCACTTCAACATGAGGAGAAAATTCTTTACAGTGAGGGTGACAGACCCCTGGAACAGGCTGCCCAGAGAGGTTGTGGAGTCTCCTTCTCTGGAGACTTTCCAAACCGACCTGGGTGCATTCCTGTGCGTAATACCCTGCATGATGCTGCTTTGGCAAGGGGGAGGTTGGACTCGATCTCTGGAGGTTCCTTTCCAACCTCCAGCATTCTGTGAGTCTGTGATATTCTGCCTGCAGATTCTTCACCAGTGTGAAGTGCGAAGTGTCTTGATCTGCTTTGCAGAATGGCTGCATGCTGCTGTCACATTTTCTCCACTAGTAGATATATTTAAAACATAACTCTGTCATTCAGCAAAGTGAGTCTAGGTGCCCATGTACAGCCTGTTAAGCACTTTCAGATGCAGTGCCTCATTCTATAGTCTAACTTTGGCATAAACTTTCTCCCCTTGCCATCAGATGTGAGTTGTGAGATAAAACAAGTCTTGCAAATGCTAGGCTCTCAGCTCCTTTTTGCTGGGATTTAATTTAGCTGTTAATTGTGAGGTCATATGCAGAGGACTCTTAATTTCATGTGGTCCCATTTGATGATCAGCTTGAAAATGAACACGTACATTATTTCTAATTGCCTGTCTGTTTTCCTTTGGTTTCTTCCTATTGTTTTTGGTACTGTACTAGCATAAAGATTAATACTTGTATTTGGAGTTGAAGCATTCCTGTGTGAGTAGCCAGTAAAGACTTTTTCACTATATTCTTTCAAGCACTTTGATTATGTGCTGCTAATATCTACTTAGGATAGGATAGGATAGGATAGGATAGGATAGGATAGGATAGGATAGGATAGGATAGGATAGGATAGGATAGGATAGGATAGGATAGGATAGGATAGGATAGGATAGGATAGGATAGGATAGGATAGGATAGGATAGGATAGGATAGGATAGGATAGCATAGGATAGGATAGCATAGGATAGCATAGGATAGCATAGGATAGAATAAGCCAGGTTGGAAGAGACCTCCAAGATCATCCAGTCCAACCTATCACCCAGCCCTAGCCAATGGCACTAAGTGCTCCATTCAGTCTTTTCTTGAACACCTCCAGGGATGGTGACTCCACCACCTCCCTAGGCAGCCCATTCCAATGCCAATCGCTCTCTCTGGCAAGAACTTCTTCCTACTATTCAGTCTATACCTCCCCCAGCACAAATTGAGACTGTCCCCCCTCGTTCTGTTGCTGGTTGTCTGGGAGAAGAGACCAACCCCCACTTACTTGATTGTCTTTACTGTGCTACTACCCTGCAATAGAAGAAAGCACATTGATTTCTTTTATTGTTTTAAATGTATTAAAAGATGTATTAAAATTAGTTCAGTTTGAATGCAGGTAGCCACATCTCCAATAAGAATGTGCAGCCCTATTTATTCCTGAATATAATTGAATAAATTTGTGGGTTTTCTTGTGTGGTTGGCATCTTGAAGGAAAAACTGTCCGAACTGTAATGAAATTGAATTGCTGGTGAGACCTCACCTGGAGTACTGTGTCCAGCTCTGGAGTACTCAATACAGGAAGGACATGGACCTGATGGAGCAGGTCCAGAGGAAGGCCACAAAGATGATCAGGGAGTTGGAGCAGCTCTACTCCAAAGACAGGCTGAGGGAGCTGGAGGTGTCCAGACTGGAGGAGAGAAGGCTCCAGGGAGGCCTAATAACAACCTCCCACTGTCTGAAGGATGCAGAGAGACTTTTTACAAAGGCTTGCAGTGACAGGACAAGAAGCAATGGCTTCAAACTAGAGAAGAGCAGATTTTGATTGAGTAAGTTCTTTGCCAGAAGTGTAGTAGAACACTAGAACAGGTTGCCTAGGGAAATAATTGAGGACCCATCCCTGGAGATATTCAAGGTGAGGCTGAACAGGGCTCTGAGCAACCTGATCTAATTGAGCATGTCCCTGCTGACTGCAGAGGGGTTTGGACTAGATGACCTTTGGAGTTCCCTTCCAAAACAACCCATTCAATGATGTCCTTGAGGTACTACTTAATTTCTGCAGCATTCATTGAATCTGGATGTGGTGGTTTAGCAGTTCCCTGCCCCCCCACCTTTTATAAACCTCAGCTAGGACTCAAAAAAACCACTGGAAGTTAATAAATAAAGCTTTATATTTACAGCAATGCACAATATACAAGCAAATATTTACAAGGTATAACAGATATTTACAGATATATACAATGAAAAGGTAATACAGAAACACCACAGCCCTCCTAGAGACCAAAATCCCCAAAAGAGGGTAACCAAACACCGCTACAACCTTTCCCCCCTTCCCCAGTCTTATCTCACCACCTGTTGATGCTGCAGATAAGCTGAAGTAGATTGGCCAGGGGGGTTAGTAGCAGGAAAGTATTTAGTAGAATTACTCTGAATTAGCTACCAAGACAGAGACAAAGGAGACCATGCAAGAGGAGCAGCTGCAGCCCCAGAAAGGTCAGAAGCCATCTGATATCTGTTGTTTTGAGAACAGTTCTTAAAAACAACTTTTTTTCTTTCTCAGTAAAACTTGATGAAGTGACACACTGTGTTTACCTCTCTCAGCCAGTAGTCTAATTTCTCACTCAGATTCTCCCATTAGCTCAAACCAACACACTGGAGAATATTCCTGGTTGATAGTGGGCAAAGGCAGTTGGTATACTCCATTTCTGCTGTGATCTACATAAAAGAAGCAACTAGCCTGTCCATAAGGTATCCCAGTCAGATGCAAGCCTGATGGTCACCATCAGCAAGGTAGCTGGCAGCTCTGTAAGAGATGAATACACTCCAGGTCAGGGTGGTGGCAGAGGTATGTTGGCAAAGTGTTTCTGGGAAGCTTCTGCTGACGCTTCCTGGGTTCAGCTTGCCAGGAAAGACAGGTTTTCACTCTTCAGGAAAAATGATTAAATAGTCAGAGTTTAATCCTAGCTTTGATATGTAGGAGCTGTTGGAATATGTCTTCAAGTCTAATCTCTTACTGTAGTGAAGAAGTGACAGAGAATGATGGAGTGACAAATATCAGTTGACATTATGGACTAAACAACCTCTCTTATGGCTTGTTGGTAGGATCCATCATACAGGAAGGTGCTTTTATTCATGAATAATTAGTATTGCTGTTGCCTTGCAATTTGAATACTGACACTGATGTGAAACAGGGAAAATTAGAATTATTCTGTTTTCAATGTATGTCACATTCTATAGCACTTGACCACCTTTGTTCTGGACCGAAAAGAGGCAATGATTACAGTAGACGATGGAATAAGAAAGCTGAAATTGCTGGATGCCAAGGGCAAAGTGTGGACTCAAGATATGATTCTTCAAGTGGATGACAAAGCTGTCAGTTTGGTGGACTTGGAATCAAAGGTAAGATCACTGCTTGGCGGTCTCATTTTCAGAGACAGAGAGGCAGAAAAAGGGAATGGGCGGAAAAATTATGTATATGACATTCGGTATTTTAATTAGCTTATTATCACTTTCCTTTTTTACCTCAAGCAGCTTTCCTGAGATCAGGACACTGTATAGCAAGGTGATGTTTTCTGCTTGTGTTTTATTTTTGGTTTTGTGTTTTTTCTCCTTTCTGACAGAATGAACTGGAGAATTTTCCCTTAAGCACCATTCAGCATTGCCAAGCTGTGATGAACGCATGCAATTACAATTCAATTCTTGCATTAGTATGTAAAGAGCCAACCCAAAACAAGCCTGATTTGCATCTTTTCCAGTGTGATAAGATTAAGGTAAGATGATAATGGGAGATCTGCTATGATTTGTTTGAGCTGGGGGGACCTTTGCACATACAATGGATAAAGTCAAATGAACTGATTCGTAGAAAAGAATTCTTTCATGCTTATAAATAGGGTTTAAGTTTAATACACTTACAATACCAGCACTACTTTTAATATGCTAGTAAATGTAGTGAGATGTGTCTTGAAAGAGAGTAGTCAAGTCTGTAAGATGAATCCTTAGTGCATGTGTTGGTTTTGTGAATATTGAATCCTGGGCTCTGTAGCTGTTGATTTGAGTTTTCAAATGAGAGAAGCTCTGGAAGACATGTATAGATGTAGGTATAGATATGTACACACACATATATGTATATGGTTTGCATTCATACTTCTGAAGAAATTGGTATAAAATAAACAATTTATCTCAAGTTTATTTTATAATCTCCAAAGAACTCACCTGAGCCCTGAGTCTCACCTAATCTTTCCTCCTTTTTCTGTTCTTTGTCACTGAACAATTAAATCTTCTCTATATCCTCACCTCTCTGTCTCTCTGCTCTGCTAGAGAGGTAATGAAAGGGAAAAAAAATATTACTGCAGGAGGGGCAAAACAAGAGATTGTTGCCCTCTCATTTGATATAGATGAAATAGATGATATAGAGATATAGATGATACATATACACACACATATTCATATGTGGTTTGCATTCACACCTCTGAAGAAATTGGTATAAAATAAACAATTTGATTTATCTCAAATTTATTTTATAATCTCCAAAGAACTCACCTGAGCCCTGAGTCTCACCTAATCTTTCCTCCTTTTTCTGTTCTTTGTCACTGAACAATTAAATCNTTTCTCTGTTCTTTCTCTCTGAACAATTAAATCTTCTCTATATCCTCACCTCTCTGTCTCTCTGCTCTGCTAGAGAGGTAATGAAAGGGAAAAAAAATATTACTGCAGGAGGGGCAAAACAAGAGATTGTTGCTCTCTCATTTCCTTCGAGAATAAAATAAAATTTTAAAATGTATTCTGCAATACTTAATTTCCAGGAGTATGTATTTTAATCTCTGCTAGCTGTGCTATATAATGGGTATTTAAAAAAAAAAAAAATTCCAATTCATCATTTCGGAGGGATTAGGGAAAAAAAACTTCCTTTGTAGTAGTTCATATCTTTGTCTCAGAACAGCAGCTTGCCAGTCACACTGTCTGCAGCTGTTTTGAAGTTGGTGTAGTGAGAGTGATGTGAAGATGCCTGATTAATCACCTGATTTGTTGCACAGAATTTGCTGTTGCAATGTAAATTGGAATCCTGTGAGAAGTTCAAGTGGCATTATGATAAATAATGCAGAGATCCTTTCTTGAGGTCTAATTTGATTCAGGTTCCCAAAGTGTAGAGGTGTCAGGGGTTTGGTTTTTTGGTTTTTTTTTTTTCTTTTAAAAAAATCTTTTCAGCCTTTAATCTTTTGAAATTGTTCCTCTGTGTACAAATGAAAAAAAGCAGAGAATGTTATCATGGCTTGGAAATACTGTTTGAGTCTGTGACCATACCACAGGTTTTGTTTCTTACTTGTTTAGGTCTTTCTCCCTTACCTTTTACCTGCTTTTGATTAGAAGCTACCATGAACCTCAGGACCTTCTGAAAACAAACAAACAAACCTTGACAACACCAAAAATTAGTCAAAATCAATAATGTTTGGGGGCATTCTAAACAACACCAAAAAAAAAAAAAAAAGAGAGAGAACAGTTAGGGGCATTATTTTATGTTTAAGTTCCTCAAATCCCCTCTTTTCAGTTAATTATTTAACCTTGATGTATCCCTCATCCATATTCTGTAGTGCAGTTCATTACAGCCTGAGGAGTTCCTTAATCCTCTTGGATCCTAAATTTAACAAAGACTTTTGGTCCCAGGGGATGTTACCTACTCCTCCCTGATAGTTACATGCATCTCCATTATGAGTGTACTAAGAAAGACATGGAGCTTGTAAAGTGAGTCAAACGCTGACAGATTTGGGCTTTGACAACTTGTGTAATGAATTACTTAGTCTCCTGAAGACTTGTAAGAGAGCATTCTAAATTCTAGGAGAATCTGTGACCTATTTAATGTAAGGTCTATGCAAATAATGCCTTAGATGGGCATCAAAATTTCACTCGAGGGTGACTGGTGGGCACAGGCTGAAGTTATGGGGAGACAGGAACATACAGATGAGGATGACACCAAGTTGGGTGGCTGTGTCAATCTGCTGGAGGGCAGGAAGGCTGTGCAGAGGTATCTGGACAGGCTGGAATAGGTGGGCTAAAGCCAACAACGTTAAGTGCTGCACTTGAGCCACAAGAATCCCATGCAGTGTTACAGGAGAGCTGCCTGGTGGAGAATGACCTGGGACTGTTGATTAATGGCTGAGTGCTGACTGAGTATGTCAGCAGTGTGTTCAGGTGGCCAAGAAAGCTAATGGCATCCTGGCTTCTATCAAGAGTAGTGTGGAGAGCAGGTTTAGGGATGTGATTCTCCCTCTCTGCTTGGCACTAGTGAGGCTGCACCCTGAGTACTGTATTCAGTTTTGGGCCCCTCACTACAACAAGGACATTGAGGTGCTGGACCATGTCCAAAGAAGAGTGACTAAGCTGGTGAAGGGCCTTGAACACAAGTCTCATGAGGAATGGCTGAAGGAACTGGGGTTTAGTGTTCAGAATAGGAGGTTGAGGTGGGGGAGACCTCATCACCCTCTACAACTACCTCAAAGGAAGTTGGAGCAAGGTGGGGGTCAATCTCTTCTCACATTCAACAGGTGACAGGACAAGAGGAAACAGTCTCAAGCTGTTCCAGAGGAGGTCCAGGATGATGTTAGGAAACATTTCTTCCTATAAGGGCTTATCAAGCATAGGAATAGACTTCCCAGGGAAGTGGTGGAGATAGTTGAAGGACATGTAGATGTGGCACTTAGGGATGTGGCTTAGCAGTAATGGCATAGAATTAGTGGTGAAATTGAAGTCCTAGGCAAATGGCTGGACTTGATGATCGATCTCATAGGTCTCTTCCAGCCTCAGCATTTCTGTAAGTCTGTGAAATATCCTGAAAAATTAATTTTCTGTTACATGAAAGAGAAATTGAAGGTTATCATTGTTTCTTAAAGAAAACTGTATCACTGCAAGTTAATTTCCTAATCGTTTATGGTGCTACTTTCTGTACTAGTTTTGCTGCTGCTATCTGTAGTAGAGGTGCTTTTTTTTTTTTTTTTTTTAATAATGCATCTTTCCCCTAACATACTTGAGAAAAACAAAATTGACATATGCAGAGGGGAAAAAATAGCTTATGCAGTAATAGTTGAGATAATTACAGCTGTTTAGAACAAATTTGGTGTCTAGATGACATCTACATCTGATGATAATGTTTGAGATTGGAACACTGACAAAAATACCAAGTCCCAGATAATAGCCTTGTGCTTCCTCTGTTTGCGTAAAAGGAATTTATCCCAGAACTTTCAAATAAATAGGATTTGTTAAGCTGTTCTGGAATCACAGGGCCACAGAGGTTAGAGGTTGGAAGGGACCTCCAGAGATCAGGTTTTGGAGACTCCACAACCTCTCTGGGCAGCCTGTTCCAGGGCTCTGTCACTCTCACTGTAAAGAAGTTTCTCCTCGTGTTGAGGTGAAACCTTCTATGTTCAAGTCTCCATCCATTGTTCCTTGTCTTATTACTGCACACCACTGAAAAGAGGTTGGCCCCATCCACTTGACACCCACCCCTCAGATGTTTATAGACACTGATCAGCTCTCCTGTCAGTCTTCTCCAGACTAGGCAGCCCCAGGGCTCTCAGTCTTTCTTCATAGGGAGAGGCTCAAGTCCCCTAATCATTCTTGTGACTCTCTAAATCTAAAGATGCCCTAAAACATTTGCATGAGGAGATATTTATTTCCTGTACTAGGGCAGTCTGGTGGATAACTGATTTACTTCTGTCCCTTTAGGCTAGCTTTATTCATGAAGATATTGAAAGCGCAATCAGCGACAGCAAAAGTGGGAAGCAGAAGAAGAGGCTTGAAACACTGAGGTAAAAACCTAACTTCTGGGTGGCATACAGGGTCATCAAGCAGTGTGGGAGCATTCAGAAGCTTTCCAAGTGTGCTTGATGGCTTTTGCTCTTCTATTTTCTTTTTTTTATTTTCTTCCAAACCCACAATATAGCAGCCTCATGATAATCATCTCATGCTCCTTCAATTTATAGTGTTCCTGATTCCATTTTGGTGCCAGGAGCAGCTGACATCAGTACCACTTGCCAGAGAATACCACTGCATGTCTTGGTTTTGCATATATGGTAGTGCAGAATTTAAATGTAAAACATAAATACTCCAAGTAAATAAAAGTTTGGGGAGGGGGGTGGGTAGGTGTCTAAAGTTGTTAAATAAAGCTGCAAGTGAAGCTTAAGTAATCTTCCTGCTTGCCTGATAATGGTATGGATCACTCCTTGATGCCCTGGGTAGCTAAAGCTTCTCTGCTAGTTGGAAAACGTGTAGGAAAGGAGTCTGTTAAGTTGAGAGAAGATAAATACTAAAATAAGAGGTATGGGGGGAAAAAAAGCTATGGAAAAAAAAAAAGTAAAAAATAGCATAAAGAGTTTGTACAAGAGTACAAATAAGTTAGGTACTGAATGGTGGTAGTGGTAGTTTGTTGAAAACTTAAGCCTGTAACTGCATCCTGATAGTTTCTCTTAATGATGCTGATTTTTGTGGATCAGCTGTAGAAGCCTCTGCTCATTAGTCAAAACTGTTGCTAGCTTGTCATGGATTGAGTTGAACCTGCTGCTGCTTCTAGCCACCCATTCAATTCTGGTGCACAGCTTAGGAAGTCTTTGTGGAGTAATAGTAGGTCCTGTAAAACCAAGCCAAAGCAAAAGTTGAAGTCTGTCTAAGTTTATCTGTGGGTTTAAAACAAAATAAGTAGGCTTTGGAGTTTGCGGGGCTGTGATAGGCGTAAGCGAAAATGAAGCAGACGCAGAAGGATCCAGATGCATTTGGATGTGCTGGTAAACTTAGGAGGTTTAATTGGCAGAAGAATGTAGATCAGTGCATCTGGTGGGAAAAAAACAATCCATGATACCAGTCTCTAAGGGCTAGGAGGCCAGGAGAGCATAACAGCCTAGCGCTGGTTACCTGCTGTCGTGTGTTGTGCACATGCTGCTGCTGGGTTGTGCCATGGGGAGAGACTCCTCTGCCTGGAATTGTGTTACCAGGCTATTCACAAAGTTGTGAGACATGGAGAAGACTGCCCAGGAGACTGGAGGAAGGAAAGGTGAAGGAAACACTCTATTTTTTTTCTTTTTGTTTGTTCTTCAAAGACTGAATAGCAACGCTTTTGGGTAGCAGTGAATGCCATGAATCAAATAAATTTGGATTATAAAGAGATGAGTTAAAGGTGAAGACCTGACTTTTAAATAGGTGTGGAGAAGCGATGGGGAGGGTGTGTAGCAAGAACTGATGGGGCTTTTTTTCTCTCAGTATCAAGTCACAGAATGGCTTCCATGACCTCTTTCCTTATGATGCTCAGAAACAGCTTAAGACGACACTAGAAAACTGGAAAAATGAAAATGGCAACGTGGATACATTTGTATGAAAAGAAGATGAGCGGGCCACTGTTATAAAAAAAAAGAAAGAAAAAGCAACCTGTAAATGTGTGGGGTTTTTTTCATAGGTTTTTAAGAAAGGAAACAGAAAGCCAAAGTCCAGCCATTGAGCTGCAAATGGTGTTAAAAATGCCTCCTACTTCTCCCAGGCCACTGACTTTATCCTTGTAAACTGGCAGCTTTCTGTAGCTTGCAGAAGGAGAGCTGGAACAGCTCTTAAAGGTCATCTAGTTCCAAGCTCTTTGCCATAGGCAGGGACACCTTCCACCTTACCAGGTTGCTCAAGGCCCTGTCCAGCCAAGCCTTGAATACTTCCAGAGAAGGGTATCCACAAGTTCTCTGGGCAGCCTGTTGCAGTGTCTCCCCACCCTCACTCTAAAGAATTCCTTCCTAATACTCAGTCTAAATCTACCCTTTCACAGCCGAAAGCCACTACTCCTTATCTTAGCTCTACAAGCCATTGTAAAATGTTGTATGAATTTCTAATAACAATAATAAAAAAATTTATAATAATTTTATAATAAGCTCTGCTGAATCAGCAGGTCTTCAGTGCTGGAGCCAGACTCCTCTGCTAGAAGGAAGTGTGATGTTCTCTGTGCTGTCTGCTCCCATCCTTTCATCTTAAATGAGATTGATGGACACTGATACCATGAAAAAGTTAATATTTTTTCATGGAGGAGAGAACAGAAAAGAAGACCTACAGGAGGGCTGAGGAGGGACTTGTAATGACAGGATGAGGGGTAATAGGTTTAGACCGGCGGAGAGGAGATTTAAATGGGATGTTAGGAGGAAGTTCTTTACAGTGAGGGTGGTGAGACACTGGCACAGATTGCCTGGGGAGATTGTGGCTGCTCCCTCCCTGGATGTGTTCAAGGCCAGGCTGGATGAGGTCTTGAGTGACCTGTTCTAGTGGGAGGTGTCCCTGCCTATGGCACAGGGGGGTTGGAACTGGATGAGCTTTGAGCTCCCTTCCAACCTAAACCACTCTGTGATCAGAGTGTGGCACTTCTTGGGGGATTTCCCATGTGGCCAGGTGACAAGGGTTTGCTAACCCCATTCCAGAGTAGGTTTCCTTCTGTGTTTTAATGTATTTACACCTCACGGTCTTAAGCACCGCTTACTTGGCAAGTCCATAGTGTGCTCAGCAGTGAAGAGGTACTTGTGAAGCCTCCTTGTCTTCTCTGATTAAACACTAGGGAGTAGAATGTTTTCCCTTCAGGTCTCACTTGAGGACTTTCTTCTCTTCCTCCAGAATGATATCCAAAGCTGAAAGTGCCATCCCACCACCACCACAGGCTCCTGCCCCTGTGCCACCAGGGACCATCACCCAAGTGGATGTGAGAAGCCGTGTGGCTGCGTGGTCTGCCTGGGCTGCTGAGCAAGGGGACTGTGAGTGTTTCTGGGAGCCTGCTGCCACACAGCAGGGTGGCAAACACTTATTGTGGACAGGAGCTTTTTATGGTGCTCAGGGATACAAAAAATTATCTGGAAGACCACTTTAATAAAGATTACAGTAACTGAACCCAGACAGAGAAACAGCTCTACCAGGTCACCCATCTGCCCTTGCTGACAGCAAGCAGGATTATTCTCCCAGTCTAGTTCCACATGCCCCAAGCCACAGTTGCCTGCTCTGGGGAATAAGGACTGTCAGAATCTGACTTGTCATCTACTTGCACTTAGCCATTTTCTGATTTGCTCTCTAGAGCTGCTTCTGCTTGTCTTTAGTGCTGGGGGTGGGATATGGATTTTAACCTGGGCTTTTTTTTTTGCAAATGAAATTATATTCACAGAATCATTGAGGCTGGGAAAGACTTCTGAGATCATCAAGTCCAGCCTATAACCTAACACCATGACATCAGCTATGCCACCAAGTACCATATCCAGTCTTTTCTTAAAGGGATCGTGACTCCACCATCTCCCTGGCCAGTCCATTCCAGTGCCTAATTCCCCTTTCCATTAGGAAATACTTCCTAATATCCAACCTAAACCTCCCCATGCACAGCTTCAGACTCTCTTGTCCTGTCACAAGTTGCCTGTGAGAAGAGCCTGACCCCCACCTGACTACAACTTCCTTTTAGGTAGTTGTAGAGGGTGAGAAGGTCCCCTCTAAGTCTCCACTTCTCTAGGCTAACCAACCTCAGCCCCCTCAGATTCTCCTCATCAGTCTTCCCCTCCAGTATCAGTCTGGGGAGAAAATAACATAACTCACAACTTCATCACGTGAATCACAGAATTATTGAGGCTGGAGTAGACCTCTGAGATCATCAAGTGCAGCCTATGACCTAACACCACCACATTGACCAGACCATGGCACTGAGTGCCACATCCAAGCTTTCCTTAAACACCTCTAGGCACACGACTCCACCACCTCCTGGGCAGTCCATTCCAGTGTCTTAATTCCCCTTTCCATGAGGAATTCCTTCCTAACATCCAACCTACACCTCCCCTGGCATGGCTTCAAGCCATGCCCGTTCATCTTGGCACAAGTTGCCTGGGAGAAGAGCCTGACCCCCACCTTACTGCAACTTCCCTTTGGGTATGTAGTGTCATAAGGTCTCCCCCTGAGTCTCCTCCAGGCTAAACACCCCCAGTTTCCTCAGCTGCTCCTCATCAGCCTTCCCCTCCAGTCCCTTCCCCAGTCTCATCACTCTCCTCTGGCCCCACTCCAGCACCTCAATGTCTCTCTCGCAGTGGGAGACCCAGAGGTGCACACAGTGCTCAAGATGAGGCCTCCCCAGTGCCAGTACAGGGCAGAATGACAGCCCTGGTCCTGCTGCCCACACTGTTCCTGATACCAGCTGAGATCCTATCAGCCACTTGTGCCATCTAGGCACACTGCTGGCTCATGTTCAGCTGTCAACCAGTACCCCCAGGTCCCTCTCAGCCAGGCTGCTCTCCAGCCACTCTTGCCCCCGTCTGCATTCAGAGTAATCAGAACTCTACTGTAGAGAGCATCATTAATTTACTAATAAGAAGAAGTTTGGTCATATATTTCAGGCAATTGAAACATATAATTATGGATTAAAGGTGATTTGAGATCAGCATTCCTATTCTATTTTTTTGGGGTTTTATATATCTATATATAAATGAATATATAAACAGACCTTTATGATGACCTGCATGGTTAAACTAGTGAACTAGTAGATTTGTTGTTGTTGGCTTGTTGTTGGTTGGGGTTTTTTTGATGGTTTTATTCTCTCCTTGCCTCTTCTGCAGTTGAAAAACCTAGACAATACCACGACCACGAAGAAACAGCAGAGATGATAGCAGCCAGGATTGACAGAGATGTTGTAAGTGAGACATTACAATTGATACTGCCTAACCTCTGGGAAATATTTGCAGCTCTGTATTGTGGGAAGGCTTTTTCCACGTGGGAAATTCAGTTGTAAAGCTTCTGAGGCAAGCTATGTGCAGTAGACCTTAAAAATTAATAGGTTGCCTTTTTTTTCTTTTTTTTTTTCCCCTTAAAAAAAAAAAAAGAGTATTGAATGTTGATCAGAAGTTTTTTTTCCCTGTATTTATTTATTTTTATTCCTGTATTTATTTATATTCCTGTAGTTATTTATATTTTCCTGTATTTATTTATTTTTATTCCTGTATTTATTTATATTCCTGTAGTTATTTATATTTTCCTGTATTTATTTATTTTTATTCCTGTATTTATTTATATTCCTGTAGTTATTTACATTTTCCTGTATTTATTTATTTCCTTTTTCTATATTTATAGAAATACAAATGCTATAAATTTATAGAAATATAAATGCTATTTTTATGTGGCAGATTCAGAAAAACACATAAGGATAAGCTTAAATTCCATTAATGGAAAATTAACGTTATGTGATCATTTCTGATACTGCCTATAAGCAATAACATCAGGCAGGCCTTATGGTATAGGCAATATCAAACGCTGCTTGTTCTAACTTTCTGCTTTTTCTACTCTGATGTTGTCCTCAGCAACATCAGGAAAGCATTTGGAGGCCTGCCCAATTGGTGTTAACTCCTTTTGCCTTGGGGCTCTGACATTTTCCTGCACTTGCTCCTTGAAAACAATTCTTCTAAGAGTACTTCTACAGAAGTGCATTCTGCCATTCCACAAACAGCTTAATACTTTGTCATGCTAAAGGAGATTACAGAGCTAGCACCCTTTTATGAAAATGTTGCCTTTACCCAAAGAATTTGAATTATTTTTTTTTCTGTCAATGATCTGTCAATGAAATGTGTCATTCCAATCTGAATTTAATTAGCTTGCTGCCTTTATTTAAAGAACTCCCCCACCTTTCACTGGCCCTAAGCTTTAAAAAAAAATAAATTAAGATTTTAAGTGCTTTACAAGTGTGTAATGTTACAAACATAATGAATCTAAATAAGCAAAGACTGGGGTTTTTTTTTGCAAGGAAGCTGTTGGTATCTGAGAGTGTAGTTGTTTTGATTTCTGGAGTATTTCTGCTGCAGGCCCTGTAAAGAAACTGCTCTCTTTCTTTTCTGCCATAGCAAATTCTGAACCATATTTTGGATGACATTGAGTATTTTGTTACTAAACTTCAAAAAGCTGCTGAAGCATTTACCGAACTTTCTAAGAGGAAGAAGAGTAAGAAAAGTAAAAAGAAAGGACCTGGAGGTAGGGATTCGTCTTATTTACTATTCTGTTTCTCTAAGGACAGTTGAAATAAGTAGCAAATCATAGAAAATGTCTATTTGGAAGAGACCTGAAAGCCCAACGAGCACTGAAGGGTCAACACTTGAGGTGGTTTAGCAGTTCCCTGCCCCCCCACCTTTTATAAACCCCGTCTAGGACTCAGAAACACAGGAAGTTAATAAATGAAGCTTTATATTTACAGCAATGCACAATATACAAGCAAATATTTACAAGGTATAATTGTAATATATCTGTATATTTACAGATATATACAGTGAAAAGGTAATACAGACACCACAACCCTCCCAGAGACCCAAATCTCCAAGAGAGGGTAACCAACCACCCCCTACCACCTTTCCCCCCTTCCCCAGTCTTATCTCACCACCTGTTGATGCTGCAGATAAGCTGAAGTAGATCGGCCAGGGGGGTTAGTGATAGAAAGGAGTTAGTAGTTTTACTCTGAATTAGCTACCAAGACAGAGAGACAAAGTAGACCATGCAAGAGGAGCATCTGCAGCCCAGAACGATCAGAAACTGTCTGCTATCTGTGTTTTGAGAACAGCACTTTAAAAACAAATCTTTTTTTTTTTCTCAGTAAAACTGGTGAAGTAACACACTGTGTTTACCTCTCTCAGCCAATACTCTAATTTCTCACTCAAATCCTCCAATTAGTTCAAACCAGCACAACACTAAACCACGTCACTAAACACCAGCTCCAGCAGCTGCTTAAACACCTCCAGGGATGGCAGATCCACCGCTGCCCTGGGCATACGATTCCAATGTTTGAAAACCCTCTCTGGGAAGAAGTATTTCCTAGCATCCAGCCTGAAATATGTGTGTGTGGGTTGTGTTGGTTTTTTTTTTTTGCCGTGAATGTAGTAATTTTCTTGTGATTTGAGCATTAAAAAATCCACTGCAGTATATACTTATAGAGGGAAACCTGTGAAAAAACATTTTGCTTCAAGTCAATGGGGAGTGACTGGAGAGATGGCTGCAGGATATGTGCACTGTTGTGGCTCTATATTTACAATATTCTGTAAGTTAGTACATTCATTATGTATTTGTGGTTACCATACCTGTAGTAATTACAGAAAATCATACACCATATAAGTGGGTAAATAAAACCTCTTTTTGTTTACCAGAGGGAGTTCTTACTCTCCGTGCAAAACCACCACCTCCAGATGAATTTGTTGACTGCTTCCAAAAATTTAAGCATGGCTTTAATCTTCTGGTAAGTGACTGCTGGTGGATGTAATGGTGTGAGGCATGGAGGAACAGGTGTGTTTTCCTAGGGTAATTGATTTAAGTACAGGATTTTTTGTTTCCCCTACCACTGCCAATTCATTTGGATGTCAGGTTTGCTGCACTGATTTGACTATGTCTTATCAGAGAATCAGTCAGGGTTGGAAGGGACCACAAGGATCATCCAGTTCCAACCCCCCTGCACTAGTAGGAAACATGGGGAAAGGAAACTCAGTAACAATAACTTCTTAGTTATTTTGGGGTTTTCTTGGAGTCTCTTGCTGCTTCAGTGGGTACAGTTGTGCTTCAGTATTGACTCCCTTGAAGAAGGTTATCTTGTCTTTGGGAATGTTCTTCACCGTGAGAGTGGTGAGGCCCTGGAATGGGTTGCCCAGGGGGGTGGTATGGGCCACTTCCCTGGAGGTGTTTGCAGCCAGGCTGGATGAGGCTCTGCCCAGCCTAATCTAGGGTAGGGTCTCCCTGCCCATGGTCGGGGGTGGGGTTGGAACTAGCTGATCCTTGTGGTCTGTTCCAACCCTGACTGATTCTATGATTCTATGTATTAATTGAATCTCAGTCTTCTGTTTATAGCTTTGCTGGTACCGTATCCATGCAGAGAAACCTTATGGGCCATTTAAATGCTACCAGTGCTAGTTGTGCAAGGATGGTCATGCCAGGGAACTGTAAGCCTGAGTCTGCATTGCCTTGGTCTCCACTGTTCTCTCAGATGGGGAAAACCATGAGTGTGTTCTTCAAGAACAATGATACACCTGGAAATAACATCTTGCTTGATCCTTGGCAGACACATAAGAAGATAGCTCAGCTGATGCTTGATTGGCCTCGCGTGTTGGCTTGTTCCTTTTGCACCCAAAGTTGGCCTTGGGCCAGAGCAGAGGTTAGGCTTTAAGCCAACTTTGGGATGCTCTACACAGTGACTAAATCAGCATATTTCTTATTCAGCATTGTAGTTTTTAAAGCTTTTTGCTTGGGAAATTTGAGCTTAGATCATAAAAGAATTTCTAGGAATATCTGTTTGGTTCCTGCTTCTTTTCTGCGCTTTCCAGCATCACCATCTGTGGTCTTAATTTAGCCTTATTCAGCTCTGCCCATCAGACCCTCTACGCTGGTTGCCATCATTGCCTAGGACCTTTATGGCCTCAGAACACTTGCTCTGACAAATTGCTGTCACTTTACAGCTTCTCAACAAACAGAGATGCTAATTCAAGAGCCTTGTCCTGGCATCTCCTCTTCTGCAAATGCTATTAAAGGAATGTGGCAAGGAGGACACCTTCAAAGCATCTAATTTCACATACTGACTGTCCCAATTGCTGGGGAAGCTATGCCAACAGCAATAATTGTTCTCACATTCACTGAGACAAGTGAGCTTTCTTCTTCCTCCTGGGGGATGAATTCTGATCGCAAGAGCTGCAGGAGATATTTAGAAATGTTAAGAATATCTGTTTTTTCTTTAAACCCTACACTGAATGCTGTGATTCTGACCATGGATGCTTTAGAAGGTGCTGATGGTTCTCAGTAATAGTGCTTGTAATGTTCTTTTGTTTCCCACGCTGTTCTTTCTTCTTACCACATTCTCCATTTAAATTAGAACAACATGCATCTTTGAATCTGTATCTGCCACCAAGGAGAAGAAACAGTTCTTGGCTTGGTGCTTAGGAGCATCTAGGCTCTGTTGTCTAACATTGCTTTGCAAAAGCTGTGCTTTACTTCACCATTGGTGCATGTCTGAAATTTCACTTCCTGGTGCTTTATGTGAGGCATGGAGAACTGTATAAAAATCGAGAATCTCGTTTTAAAATAGAAGGGGCAGCTAGAAGAATAAAATCTTTGCCAGTTGAATGAAAACTGTTTTAAAATACCACGTTGGAAACTCCCAGAAAATGCCTACCATCTGTTAAAAAAAAACAAAACAAAACAAAAGAACCCAAACAAACACTTCAGAAAGACCAAAAAGAAAGTTGTTATGGCTGAAGAACAGTGTATAGGAAGTTATTAGAAGTTAAATCCACATCCTTCTCCTTTCTTCACTTTGAGTCACTCTCTGGAAGGCTAGATGTAAAAGTGGAATGAAGTTAGCCAAAAGCAGTTTGAGAAACAGATGGCGAGATGCAGTATAAACTGCTATGACTTTAAAAAACACATTCTGGCAGGCTTCTTTCTTCTGGAGCCTCCAGGGCCAATGCGTGAGCAGTAAATAAGCTGTGTCAGAGAAAGTATTTAATGCATATATTTATTTGGAAAAGGCTTGATTGTGGACAAGATGGTCATGAAAACCAATTTTTTTTTGGGGGGGCAGGGTGTCACAAGAGATGACTTGTTTCAAATTGAAGAAGTGGTATAATGTGCTAAAGCCCAGCAAAAGAAAATAGGGTTAAAGGCATATGAATAGAAGCCTTCTTTGAAGGGGCCTCTCTTCACCCATCTATTCCAAAAGCTAGGTCAGGAGATCACCCAGATTGGTGTATAACCTCTCTCAAGCTGCCTTCCAGAGGGTGAGAAGTTAGGGCAATGCTAAAAATTCTAAAAGTCATTTCAGGGACCCGAATGGGACCCTGAAGGGCACAATGACAAGCTGTTACCTCTGAGGGAATCCATCACAGGGTGCACTTGTGGGCAGCTATACTACATTGAGGAAGAATCACAGAATCATTCAGGTTGGAAAAGACCCTCAGGATCACCAAGTCCAACCCTACTCTACAAGATTCACCTTAAACCATATCCCCAAGCACCACATCCAAATGACCCATAAACACATCCAGGGTTGGTGACACAACCACCTCCCTGGGCAGCTCGTTCCAGTCCCTGACCACTCTCTCCGTGAAAAACTTTTTTCTAATATCTATTCTAAACCTGCCCAGCCTCAACTTGAGGCCATTCCCTCTTGTTCTATCTTCACTTACTTGTGAGAAGAGACCAGCACCAACCTCTCCACAAAGTTCTTCCATATAGCTGTAAACAGCAATGAGGTCTCCCCTCAGCCTCATCCTCTTTAAACTAAACATCTCCAGCTCCCTCAGTAGCTCCTCATAAGATTTATTCTCCAGGCCCTTTCCCAGCTTCATTGCCCTCCTCTGGACCTGCTCCAGCACCTCCACATCTCTCTTGTATTGCAGTGACCAAAACAGAACACGATACTCAAGGTGTAGCCTCACCAAAGCTGAGTACAAGAGGGCAATCACCTCCCTACTCCACCATGACATCTTGTAAAACAAAATTATGTCTATAAAGTTTCAATTTTAAGGTGTTGTTTTGTGTTGTTTTATTTTGTTTTGTTTTATGTCCAAAAGACACCCAAAGAGGGACTTTGAGGGAGCAAATGCTGCTCCCTCAAAATGTCAGATTCTTCTTTGGTTGAAGAGAAATCAAATTATATGACTAAAATGTTTGTTCTCAAAGTGCATGTAAAGGGTTAAGCCCTCCCAGGGAGGCTTACCTGGAACTGGAGCCTAACTCATCCCTGGGAGCAGTCTGACCTGCCCCCAGGTGTGGTGTTTAGCCCCCTCCCAATTCCTGCTGGGAACCCTATAAAGGGGTGGATGAACTTCCTGTTTCTTCCTCTTGGTCCCTGCTCTCCTCAGCTGCCCAGCATCTTGCCTCCCTGCTGCAGCTATTTCACCAGGTGCTCTCCAACAAACGCATGGGGAGAGCAACCATATGTGGAACTCTGACTGGCTGCATCCCACCAGCATCCATCTGCATCTACCACCAATTTCCAGCTTCACCACTTGGATTCAACTTCCATCCACTCCCATCTATGGGTTGTTTGGTTTTTTTTTAATTTTGCACTTTGTTTTTCCTCCCCCATATCCTAATTCCCCTTGCCTTATACCTGTATCTTGTATTTTGTTCCCTCGCCCCCTGTCCTCTGTAATTCTCCTTACCTAAAATACTTTCTATGTATTCTTAAAGTTTATTTTTTTACTCCCAAATTGAATTAAGTATTTATTGAGCTTTTGAGCTCACCTGCCCAGCATCTTGCCTCCCTGCTGCTGCTATTTCACCACTTGCTCTCCAACAAACACGTGGGGAGAGAAGCCATATGTGGAACTCTAACTTGCTGCATCCCACCAGCATCCATCTGCATCTACCACCAATTTCCAACTTCACTGCTTGGATTCAACTTCCATCCACTCCCATCTATGGGTTGTATTTTTTTTTCATTTTGTACTTTGTTTTTCCTCCCCCATATCCTCTCTAATTCCCCTTACCTTATACCTGTATCTTGTGTTTTGTTCCCTCTCCCCCTATCCTCTATAATTCCCCTTACCTTATACCTCTGTCTTGTATTTTGTTCCCTCTCCTCATATCCTCTGTAATTCCCCTTACCTAAAATACCTTCTATTTATTGTCAAACTTTATCTTTTACTCCCAAGTAGAATTAAGTATTTATTGAACTTTTGAGCCCAGGTTGGGGGCTAGCTTAAACTAATACAGTGCAGTAAATACAGCAGCAAAGTCCCACATGTACTTTTGCAGCAGCCTTTTGCTGTCCAGCGTATTTTCAGTTGTCCTGGTAAATGAGGAATGTCGAGTCTACAAATATAGAAATAGCTCTTGACAACAGACAAAGGGACGGATGAAATTCAGTATTAATAGATATGGCAGTCGTGGAGAGGTTGGGGGAAAAATCTCCTCTGTAAACCACATCAGAACAAAATGCTGATGTAATACAGGTGGCTGTGAGAAGGTCTTCTGTGATCAGTGGCGATTAACCAAGAAGATGTTAAGAACCATGATAAAACAAAAAGTAAAATTAAAGAGCAAGAATCCCTGGCATTATTCTCTTTTGAGTGTAGCAAAATAGAAGAAAGTACAGGGAGGACAAGAATGTTCGAGGAGGGCCACGAAGATGATCAGAGGGCTGCAGCACCTCTGCTATGAGGACAGGCTGAGGGAGTTGGGGCTCTGCAGCCTGGAGAAGAGAAGGCTTCCAGGAGACCTTATAGCAACCTTCCAGTATCTGAAGGGGGCCTACAGGAAGGCTGGAGAGGGACTATTTATAAAGTCTTGTAATGACAGGACGAGGGGGAATGGGTTCAAATTGGTGGAGGGGAGATTTGAACAGGATGTTAGGAGGAAGTTCTTCACAGTGAGGGTGGTGAGGCACTGGCACAGGTTGCCCAGAGAGGTTGTGGCTGCTCCCTCCCTGGAGTGTTCAAGGCCAGGCTGGATGAGGTCTTGAGCAACCTGATCTAGTGGGAGGTGTCCCTGCCTACAGTGGGGGAGTTGGAGCTGGATGATCTTTGAGGTCTCTTCCAACCTAAACCATTCTATGATTCTATGATTTACCATAGCAAAATTGAAGAAGGTACAGGATAAGAATGTTCAGAGGAACTACTTTAGCCTGGAAAAAAACAAACAGAGAAAGAATGTAATAAATCTGTAATTGGTTATGAGGATCACTGGGAAAAGCAAGCAGAGATGGGTTGCCCAATTTTCATTTTGAAAAGGGACTACATAATACAAACAAAGCTGAGAGAAGGCAAATTTCCTGAGGAGATGTTTGTTTATAAAGAAACTATTCCCTTGTGCAACTTCTTTTTTTTTTCCTCACAGTAGATGTTAGAGATGTACACAAATGCAGAAGCAATTGGATGAATGAGCACTTGTACTGAGTTGACGTTGCAGATAAAACACTGTGCTGGGGTGGACCTGTGGTCTGACCAGGGATGGTCTTTCTTAGGCCAGTATTTATTGTTGTAAAAGTTAACTGTTTGTTAAAATGTGCCATTTTCCCTTTCCTTCAGGCCAAGTTGAAGTTCCATATCCAGAACCCTAGTGCAGCTGAGCTGGTTCATTTTCTCTTTACTCCACTACATATGGTAAGGCTTTTATAATGCTCCTCAAAGTTTTCCTTCAGAATTCTTCCTTTTATGTGCTCTGTAACCTTTTCAAGGATAACAAGGTTGAAATGTTGTGTCCCTCGACAATAACTGAGGAGAAATGTGTGTCTCGGGATGAAATTCTCTTCAGAAAGTCATTTGGAGACTTTCCTGCATATGTTCCCATCTATCAGATATATTTATTTAAACCATCTTTAGCTTTGTGTGCTATGGTTTGCCGTTATAATTGTTAATTAATAAAATATTGAGATGCTTTACACAATGCAGGAGGAGATTTGGAAGCATAACCATACATCTCAGGGAAGTAGATGTGGTTTTTGATCAGTAGAACAAAACAAAAATGCCAAAAATGGGTCTAAACGTAAAATGCTTGATGACTAGAATCACACAATCACAAAATGTCAGGGGCTGGAAGGGAGGTTGAAAGCTCATCCAGTCCAACCCCCCTGCCAGAGAAGGATCATCTACGCCAGATCACACAGGAACAGATCCAGGCAAGTTTTGAATATCTCCAGACAGGGAGACTCCACAATCCCCCCTGGGCATCCTGTTCCAGTGTTCTGTCACCCTCCCAGGGGAAAAATTCCTCCTTATATTTCCATGAAACTTTCTATGCTTCAACTTCCACCCATTGCCCCTTGTCCTCTCACTGGGCATCACTGTGCAGAGCCTGGCTCCATCCTCCTGGCACTCACCCTCTACATGTTTGTACACATTGATGAGGTGACCTCTCAGTCTCCTCCAAGCTGCAGAGCCCCAGCTCCCTCAGGCTCTCCTCATAAGAGAGATGTTCCATTCCCTTCATCATCTTTGTGGCTCTGTGCTGGATTTTCTCAAGCAGTTCTATGTCCCTCTTGAACTGGGCGGGGGAGCAGAACTGGACACAGTACTCCAGATGTGGCCTCAGCAGGGCAGAGTAGAGGGGACAGGAGAACCTCTCTCAACCTACTAATCACTGCTCTTCTAATATATCCCAGAATGGCACTGACCCTCCTGGCCACAACTGTACATTGTTGGCTCATGGTCAACCTCCCATCAACTAGGACCCCCAAATCCTTTTCCCCTTCCAACAGGTCAGTCCCCAAGCTATACTGATCCCTGGCTTTGTTCCTTCCCAGGTGCAAGACTCTACACATGCCCTGTGTAGAGGGCAGGAGAACCTCTCTCGACCTACTAACCACAGCTCTTCTAAAACACCCCAGAATGGCATTGGTGCACATTGCTGGCTCATGGTCAACCAGCAGCAGTTTTCCTGCAATAAATGCTTTAGTTAATCTCTAGGACATTGAGAAGCATGGCTAACTTCTCCCAAGTTTTAGGGGAGGCAGTGGGGGTGGGGTTGTTGAATGATAACTTCTATTCGCAATGTGACACTGGTATTATTTTCCTACCTGGATTTAGGTGGTACAGACAACAGGTGGTCCAGAGCTTGCTGGTACAGTACTCAGCCCCCTCTTAACGAAAGACACTATAGACTTCCTGCGATACACTGTCACCAGTGAGGAAGGACAGTTATGGATGTCGTTGGGTGACACATGGACCAAAGCCAGGTGAGAAAATGCCTTTGCGTATTTTTAGACCTGCTCTCTAAATTGAAGTTTGTTGATGTGAGCTTAACTGGATTGTCCACCCCTCAATCGACTCAGTATTCATTTGTTAGGTTTGTGAATCGTCAAAAGCTTTGGTCTTTGAAGCTTTGAAAGGGGAAATCTTGTGGCCTCAGAGGGATTTGGGTGTGATTTGATTTTAGGGGTATCAAGGAGAAAGGAAGTGCAGACAGGAATGTTTGTGCTGTTCATAGGATCAAAAATCTCTTGGTAGAACCTCTTGCAGGATTTATTTCTGAACTGTCTTTTGCATAGAATCATAAAATCAGTAAGGGTTGGAAGGGACCACAAGGATCATCAAGTTCCATCCCCTGCCACGGGCAGGGACACCCTACCCTAGATCAGACTGGACAGAGCCTCATCCAGCCTGGCTGCAAACACCTCCAGGGCAGTGGCTTCAACCACCCTCACGGGGAACCCGTTCCAGGGCTTCACCACTCTCATGGTGAAAGAACCAAGGTTTTTTTCACCATTATTTTTCCAACTCAGTTATCTGGACTTCATTAAAATACAGTTTGAAAATGCTGTTA
>VWZI01008216.1:2415544-2434843 GCA_013396835.1 Psilopogon haemacephalus
ATATATTGAATAACATGATACAGATTTTTGTTTTCAATTTCCAATAATTATAAAAAACAAAAAAAAATTGCTATGTCTTGAGAACTTCAAAAGCATCATAATGCTATAAAGAAGATGCTTATACATTTTAAACGCTGTTTATTGGCCCAAACCATGTTATGACCTTTACATTCCACTTAATGGATTCATTGTTATTGTTTTGCTTAACTAAAAATGAACTCTTCTATGCATTTTTGGGTTTTGAAGTAACTCACAGACTCACAGGATGTTAGGGGTTGCAAGGGACCTCCATAGATGATCGAGTCCAACCCCTCTGCCAGAGCACGACCATAGAATCTAGCACAGGTCACACAGGAACACATCCAGACAGGTCTTGAAGGTCTCCAGAGAAGGAGATTCCACAACCTCTCTGGGCACCTTGTGGCACTTACAGTAAAGAAGTTCTTGCTCATGCTGGATGGAACTTCCTGTGCTGTAGTTTCCATCCCTTGCCCCTTGTCCTATCTCAGGGCACAAGTGAGCAGAGGCTGTTCCTGTCCCTTCCTTCCTGACCTCCAGCCCTCAGATATTTATAGACATTGATTACATTCCCCTCCCAGCCTTCTTCTGCCCAGACTAAATATATAATAAATATGTATTTATATTATTATATTATACATATATTGTATATATGTATACATATATATACACACATATATTATATATATGTAATGAATGTATCGTTTGAAAGTACCTACGTAAATTAAACATGCAAAATAAAAAGCTTAAATCAGCAAAGTTCATTTAACTCCATCTCTGGTAGAAAAAGGTACATTTGATTAAGGATGCTGTCACTTGAGCTGGAAACATATTGTGTGTTTTGTGTTTGTTTAGCCCTGTCCTTAAATTTCAAATTGGAATGAAAACCTTACCAAGTGGGTTTAGAATAGAATAGAATCAGCCAGGTTGGAAGAGACATCCAAGACCATCCATTTCTCTAATTAGTCGACTGATTAAAAATTAGTTGAGTGTTTTGCAGATAAGGCTGCAAGGAAAGCCCTAGAGCATGGAGTGACAAAGCTCCTCAGAGTAGGGTCCTGCCCTTCCTTGATCTCATTCTGCTGCAAGACCAGGAATGTTTGAATGTATCCTTTGGGCCTATTGTTTGGTCTGCTGCTACAAAATGAGGTGGAAACAGAAATTACAGCTCCTCATATTTGCCAGAGCTTACCCAGCAAAGCACCATCCACTTGCCTTTACCTGCTTCAGGCTTTGCTGGTTTCATAGCAGCTTGTTGTGGGACTGGAAATGGAAATTGCCTTGAAGCGTCAGAACCCCATGTAAGGAAAGAGTGGGTAAAATTATGAGCTTTACATCTTGGGAACTACCATCAGCATTTGTTTAGTCCATCCTGAAAACAATGTAATGGAAAGAGAAGTAGCTTATGTTGGGCAGTGAAGAATGAAGCACTTAAAGAATATAGTTGCTTGACCCATGGAGGTTAGACACAATGGTCTGATCGATCTCCCTATCCAGAAGCACACTGTGAGATTGTGTAGCAGCAGAGGTGAATGATAAAACTCAATGGTCAGTGACCTGGCTCAGGCCTGCTAATGGGCTGGTAATTACTGGCTGCTCCTGCAACTTGTGTGACTGGGAGCATTAATTTTGATCAGTGTCAACATCAAGGGCTGTTGGAAGGGCTGTAGTGCACATTGCAGCTTCCAGGAAATTTGTATTACAGATAGGGAATGCCAGGGGAGCTCTGAAAAGAAACACAGCGTTTTCAAAAGGTCAATCTGGACTACAAAACAGCAAGTATGGTGATGAGTCTCATGCCTTGGGGCACGTAGAGTTGGGGGATTTTGTCAGGACAAGATATTGTTTCACTTTTTCTTCTGGGTGTAGCTCAGACCCCCTGAAGCTTGCATGCTTCATACCTGCTGTCAAGACCTTCATAGAAAGCAGTTGTTTCTCTGCAGTCTTTATATGGTGCTTCAACACAAATAGAGCATTACAATAGTTTCTCCATCTAACAGTTAAAACCAGTTGTAGATTGGCTTGTGGTGATCCTTCTGTTGCTCATCCTTTGCCTACACAACAGTGTTCCGCTGGCAAGTCCTTACAGCAGGAACAGTTCCTCTCTGCAGGGCACAGCAGGGAAGTATAGCTGCCAGTAAATGTTTCCTGCCAGTTCTGCATGCACTGTAATCCCAGCCTCTCCTCCATGCTAATAAAGATTTGTAGGGAGCCTATTAAGGCAATATTTGTATTTCCCTTGACACAGATCTCTGATTTACTTTTCCTGCAGAGCGGATTGGCCCAAAGACCAATTCATCCCACCTTACGTCCCACGCTTCCGAAACGGCTGGGAGCCTCCTTTGCTGAACTTCATGGGAGCTCCCAAGGAGCAAGAACTCAATCACTTGGCTGAGTCTGTGGCAAATGTTGCAGAGCAACAGCGGAAGCAAGAAATGAAAAGACTCTCAGCTGAGGTAGGGCACCTGCAATGGCCTTTGGTAAATCAGCCAGAGGCAACACCAAACACTCCCCTCAAAAAGAAAACGTCCTGGGACCTTGTAGGAGCAATCATGCTCTGACATCTGCTGTGTCAGTTCAAGCTCAGTTCACTTTTGTGTGAAAACAAATACCTTGATCAGCCAGAAGTGTTTTGCTTACTGCTGCCCTTGGTGCACTTCTCTGCCTCCACTGGGAGGACAGCCCAAGCCCCTAAGGTTCAGGTTTAATTCCTGAACTGTGATTTTTAGACCCCACTCACCTGATCCATGCAGTGCACTGGAACACAGACAAAAAAAAAAAAAAAAAAAAAAAAAAATCCCACACAAAAAACTCCCCAACAGAATAGCATTGTGAAGAGAAAGTCTTTCAAGAAGTTCATTANGCTGTTTTTTTTTTCACAAGTGAGGAATTTAATATTACTTCAATTTCTTGATACTGTCACTGTATTGCAAGAAAGTGCTTGTAGTTGCCCTCACAGTAATGCCAGGTCAGGTAATTCAGGCCTGCTTGTGAGAAGCTGCTGCCAGTTAGAGGAGTTATGGATGCTCTGGATGAGGGCATGGAGTGCACTGTCAGCAAGTTTGCTGATGACACCAAGCTGGGTGGAGTCGCTGCCACACCAGAGTTGTGCTGCCATTCAGAGAGACTTAGGCTGGAACTGGGCAGGGAGAAATTTAATGAAGTTCAACTGGGGCCAGAGTAGAGTCTTGCAGCTGGGAAAGAACAATCCCAGGGATCAGTATAGGCTGGGGACTGAGCTGGTGGAGAGCAGTGAAGGGGAGAAGGACATGGGAGTTTTGGCAGGTGGAAGGATGGCCATGAGCCAGCGATGTGCTCTTGTGACTGAGAGGGCCAGTGCCATTCTGGCATGTGTTAGAAGGGCTTTGGTTAGCAGGTTAAGAGAGGTTCTCCTGCCCCTCTACTCTGCCCTGGTGAGGCCTCATTTGGAGTATTACATCCAGTTCTGAGACCCCCAGTTCAAGAAGGACAGGGAGATGCTTGAGAGAAACCAGTGCAGAGCCACAAAAATTAAGGAAGTTGAACATGTTCCTTATGAGGAGAGCCTGAGAGAGCTGGGGCTATTTAGCCTGATCTAGGGTAGGATGTCCCTGCCCATGGCAGGGGGGTTGGAACTGGATGATCCTTGTGGTGCCTTCCAACCCTGACTGATTCTATGATTTTATGTTTATAAATATGTATGGGGTGAGTGCCAGGAGCATGGAGCCAGGCTCTGCTGGGAGATGTCCGATAACAGGACAAGGTACAATGGGTGGAAGCTGAGGCATAGGAGGTTCCATGTGAACCTGAGGAAGAATTTTTGTCACTGTGAAGGTGACAGAGCACTGGAATAGGCTGCCCAGGGAGGTTGTAGAGTCTTCCTCTCTGGAGATATTCAAGAACCATCTGGATGCGTTCCAGTGTGATCTGCTGTAGGTGATCCTGCGCTGGCAGGGAGGCTGGACCAGATGATCTTTTAAAGTCCCCTCCAGCCCCTGATAGTCTGTGATTCCATGATTACACAGAAACACTTTCTCACCTTTTTCTCCCAAGAAACGTGATGAATTTAGCAAAATATAAAGTTACTCTATGCAGAGAATTGAAATGTGCACTGCTGCCTAAAGCCTTCAGTAAATTCTAAGTATAGATGTGGATTTTACTGCTTTTCAATCAACAAAAAAAACCAAAACAACACAAAACCCAACCAAACCCCAGGTATTGCCTTTTTTAAAGCTGTAAAAATTTGTAACCATATAAAAGCTCTTTTTTTTTGTTGTTGTTGGGAGGACATAAGGTTTAATTTAAGATTTTAATTTATTTTGGTATGCAAGTTTTAGTACTAATCAAGTGTTAGCTAGTCCAAGGTTCCCCTGTTACCAGCTGTGTTATGGAAGTGCATCTAAGAATTTTCTAGTTTCAATCTTTCCTATCCTCCTCAAGCATTCTACACCAGTACTGGATGTAGGATACATCTTCACACAGTGATCCTAGCTTTTTGCAATAGGTATATTTTAATCTAATAGTGGGGGGGAAAACAAAAAACAAACAAAAAAAGAAACTAAAACAAAACAAAACAAACAGCAAAAAAAAAAGGGAAAAAAAAATTGCTCTCTTGTGGAGCAATTCTCTTTTTGGAGATGATAAAGCTTCCCTTGCAAAAGTTTATCAAAACTGTCCATGGAAAGCTTGTCACAATGATTTTCATTAAAATCTCTGTTAACCCCCTTCCCCCCAAAAAAAAGCAGAGAGACAGACAAAAAATTGGGTAAGAAGTGTGCCAAGAAAAGGAAGATAAGATGGTACATATTTGATTACTTAAAACACTGTTTGGCTTTATGCCTCCCAAGATATATAAGAATAAAAGTGCCAAAACCTAAGTTCTTGCCAGTGATTGATTCTGAAAAAAATAAGGGTTAAGTAAAGTTAATGATCTGATCTGTAGTTGTCGCACCCTTCCCTAGTGAGCTCCCCAAAACTGCTCATCAGACATTGTCTCAGTGCCTCACTGCTGCTTTATATTCCCATGCAGGTTTATCTTGTGCTCCTTCTAAAGAAAAATACAAAATAGCACTGAAAAAGTAGGATTATTTCTTCTTCTGATTATTGTAAGAATCTAATTTCTTATTTATATAGTAAGTGAGGAAAAAAGATAGAAGAGGAGAATGCATTGAGGTATTTCACAGAATCACAGAATGTCAGGGGCTGGAAGGGACCTTGAAAGTCATCCAGTCCAGCCCCCCTGCCAGAGCAGGATTACTATACCAGATCACACAGGAACACATCCAGGTGAGTTTTGAATATTTCTAGAGAGGGAGACTGCACAACCCTGCTCACAATGAAAAAAATTCCAATGCTTCAGCTCCCACCATTGCCCCTTGTCCTGTCACTGGGCATCACCGAGCAGAGCCTGGCTCCATCCTCTTGGCACTCACTCTGCACGTGTTTATAAACATTGATGAGGTCACCTCTCAGTCTCCTCTTCTCCAAGCTGCAGAGCCCCAGCTCCCTTAGGCTCTCCTCATAAGAGAGATGTTCCATTCCCTTCATCATCTTTGTGACTCTGCTCTGGACTCTCAAGCAGTTCTATGTTGGTCTTGAACTGTGGGGCCCAGAACTGGACACAGTACTCCAGATGTGGCCTCAGCAGGGCAGAGTAGAGGGGACAGGAGAACCTCTCTCAACCTACTAATCACAGCTCTTCTAATATATCCCAGAATGGCATTGGCCCTCCTGGCCACAAGTGTACATTGTTGGCTCATGGTCAAACTCCCATCAACTAGGACCCCCAAATCCTTTTCTGCTTTGCTGCCTTCCAACAGGTCAGTCCCCAAGCTATACTGATCCCTGGCTTTGTTCTTTCCCAGGTGCAAGACTACACATGCCCTTGTTGTATGTCATTACATTTCTTCCTGCCGAGCCCTCCAAAAATCTCAGCTGCTTGTATTTCAGGGAATTGATTTAATTTTTCACAGTAGCAGTGTTCAGATTGGTAGTTTGGTGCCAATTTAGCCAAAAGAACAACTACAAAAGAAGGGAAGAAATCTATATCCCACTTCACTGAAGGTGTTTGTGTGCCTGGCACCTGGGATGTCAGGCTTTAGTTTCATGACTCCTGCTAATTCCCTTATGGTCTTGGGCAAGTTGTTTAACCTCGGTACCTTAGCTCCCTTGCACTGCTGCCTCCTCAGAACATCCCTAGGGGGAATAGCGCTGACCTGCTTAATAGCTGTGAAATGCTGTAGGTGCTCAGCTGGAAAAAGCTGCACAAGTGCAAAATGCTTTTTGTCTGCAGCAAATGGACCACCTTGGAGTAGGTGATACCAGAATAATTATTCTTTCATAAGCCTGCTCTAATAACTTGTTTAATGAAGACTGCTGGAAAAAAATCAGATGAGGATTTCAGCGTTCATCTTTTGCTGCTAATTGGCCTGGCATTTTGGTGTGACACTGCTCTTCTGAGGAGCCAGCCTGCATGCATGTCAAGAGCTGTGCTGTTCTGAGAATGGGGAGGGAGTGCATGTGGCTGCCCTTCCTGCAGGGCAGGGACTGCTCCGCCATCTGGCAAAGGGCATTGGAAGTGCCAGTGTGGCCAGCAGGTCGAGGGAGGTGAGACCCCACTTGGAGTACTGTGTCCAGCTCTGGAGCCCCTATTACAAGAGGGATGTAGACATGCTGGAGTGTGTCCAGAGAAGGGTCACGAGGATGCTCAGAGGGCTGCAGCACCTCTGCTGTGAGGACAGACTTAAAGAGCTGGGGCTGTGAGTTTGGAGAAGAGGAGGATCCCAGGTGACCTTCTTGTGGCCTTCCAGTTCTGAAGGGGGCTACAAAAAAGCTGGGGAGGGATTTTTGAGGCTATCAGGTAGTGACAGGACTAGGGGGAATGGAGCAAAGCTGGAGGTGGGGACATTCAGATTGGATGTGAGGAGGAAGTTGTTCACCATGAGAGTGGTGAGGCCCTGGAACGGGTTGCCCAGGGAGGTGGTTGGGGCCATGTCCCTGAAGGTGTTTAAGGCCAGGCTGGATGAGGCAGTGGCCAGGCTGATCTAGGGCAGGGTGTCCCTGCCCATGGCAGGGGGCTGGAACTAGATGATCCTTGTGGTCCCTTCCAAAACTTACTAATTCTATGATTCTAACTTCCTGCTCATGAGAACTTTGGGTTTTTGTAATTTCCACTCCTGAATATTAAGATGTAGCCACATACACAACACCCATTGCAGTGTTTCAAGTTGGAGTCAGTTCATTGATGAGGACTTGGAATGACAGTGGGAAAAGGGGCAGCGGGTGACAGAGTTCAGTGAGCATAAGGCCATGCAAATAATTTCTGTGGGAAGCAAAATAAGTTGTTGCTTCAAGCTAGGTGACACTCAAAAATAATAATGTCTTAATAATACTGTTTCAAAGCCTGTTCTGTGTATCAGGAGATTTTGTGTGGTTTTAATTTATTTTCATAACCCTTCAGCCCTGTAGACAAGTGTCTCCGGGTGCTTGGGTGAGATACTTAGAGGCAGAAATGATGTGCATGGGTTTTCTGTAGCCAGCAAAAAAACCAACCAAACCAAACCAACCAAACAAAAACAAAAAAAAACCCCAACCAACCAGACAAAAAAACAACAAAAAACCCAAACCAGCAAACAAACAAACAAAAAAAAAAAAAAATTAAAAGAAAACAAACCAACCTTGAAAACCAAGCTTAGAGATTTGTCAATTTCTGATGATTTGCAGCTAGATGGTGGTTTAAGGAAAAGACCTAAACTGTGCAGCTTCAATACCATAATTTTCAGAAGCAAACTTCTTACCTTGGTTTTCTTTTGGGAAATGGGGGTTAATATATATATATATATATTTGTTTTTTTTAACTAGAAGCAGAATTGCTTTGCTGGGTTTTGTTTTTTTTTAAAGGATAACTGTTTAAGTATCATTTTGCAAAGCCTCGTGATGAATTGAGGTGGCTTTCTTTCATTCAAATCCTTAATTACACTATCACATCCCCTTTTACTTCAGACATGGGCAGTGAAAGGGTGACATAAATGAGCCACCAGGTAACAGTAATCCTGCAATAGATGGATAATTTCACTTGGGAGGTTTTCTCTCTTACAGAGACTTACTGAGCGTTTTCTGGCTTTACATCTGCATCTGTAACAAAAACTCAAAGTGGTTTCTCAGGGCAGTTCTCTTTAAAGCCACTCAGCCATTGTTTCTAGGTGTGCTGCTGTAGTGATACCTGAGAGGTGGCATGGACCTGGTGTGGTGGTTTGGGAGTTCCCTTCCCTTCCCACCCCCCAACTGTGAAATTGCTCAGGCTAGACTCTGAGGGCTGGAAGTTAAAGAAATGAAGCTTTATATTTACAGCAATGCACAATATACAAGCAGATATTTACAATGTGTAACAGAGATTTACAGATATATACAGTGAGAAGGTAATAGAGAAACACCACAGCCCCTCCCAGAGATCAGGACCCCTAAGAGGTGCTTTTCAGCCACCCTATCACCTTCCCCCACTTCCCAATCTTACCTCATGATCTGCCTTACATGCCAGGAAAGCAAAGGTAGATCAGCCAGGGGGAATAGCAGCAGGAAAGTAGTTACTGAAGTTATTCAGATCCAGCTAAGAAGGCAGGGAGAGGGAGAAATGCAACAGTGAGTGTAGCTTAGACAGCTCTGTTTTATCTTTGTTTTGATTCTAACTTTATACCATTTCAGTAAACAAATGAGTGAAGTAGAATCAAATTTTGTTTTCCTATAGTCTAATTTCTTCTTCAAACCCTCCAGTTAGTTCAAAGCAGCACACCTTGCCCCAGAGAACTGTTTTTTCTAAAGAATATCCAGTGCAATATTAATGCCTCGAGATGACTTAGGATAAAAATTGTTTCCTCTGATCCTTTTGATCTCCCTGTTTATATATTTTAAATGCAGAGGTTATTAATTTCTCGTAGCAGCAGCACAAGCACCAGAGGACACACAAATGCTGACAAGGGCCCTAGAGGTCCTGGATGAAGCAATCTTCATAGAATCATAGAATGGTTTAGGTTGGAAGGGACCTCAAAGCTCATCCAGTTCCAAACCCTCCGTGCCATAGACAGGGACACCTCCAACTAGAACAGGTCACTCAAGGCCTCCTCCAACCTGGCCTTGAACAGCTAGAGTTAAATCTGGCTGGGGATATTAAGGGGAACAAGAAGAACTTCTTCAGGTATATTAGTGAGAAAAAAAGGACTAGATAGAATGCGGGACCCTTCCAGAAGGGAAATGGAGAGCTGGCGACAAGGGATATGGATAAGGCTGACATGCTTAATCGTAGAATGGTTTAGGTTGGAAGGGACCTCAAAGATCATCCAGTTCCAACCCCCCTGTGCCATAGGCAGGGACACCTCCCACTAGATCAGGTCGCTCAAGACCTCATCCAGCCTGACCTTGAACACCTCCAGGGAGGGAGCAGCCACAACCTCCCTGGGCAACCTGTGCCAGTGCCTCACCACCCTCACTGTAAAGAGCTTCCTCCTAACATCATGTTTAAATCTCCCCTCTGCCAGTTTAAACCCGTTACCCCTCATCCTGTCAAGACCTTGAGAATATTCCCTCCCCAGCCCTCCTGTAGTCCCCCTTCAGATACTGAAGGCTGCTATAAGGTCTCCTTGAAGCCTTCTCTTCTCCAGGCTGAACAGCCCCAACTCCCTCAGCCTGTCCTTATAGCAGAGGTGTTGCAGCCCTCTGAGCATCTTCGTGGCCCTCCTCTGGACTGGTTCCAACAGTTCCATGTCCTTCTTCGCCGTGTTGCTGCTGACACTAATCCACTTTGTGGCTTTGTTTCTCTGTTTTTTTTGTCTTCCAGCCTCCCAGTGTTCCCGACTACCCTCCGTCGGACGGGTATGCATTCAGTAACACAGTGTACAAAAGAGGGCCTCTGCTGGACCAGGGGGCAGCGGTGGCTGCCTTTAAGCAAACTGTTAGCCGCCATGTAGATAGGTAACCCTGAATCAACGGTGTACGTGGTGCTGTGGATAACTGTCCCCGCTGATTGCTGTGGGGGTGTCTGTCATTACCTCTTGGCTGTGCCTGCAGCAGGTCGTTATTTCTGTGAGCAAGCAAATCCCTCTCAGCAGTGGGCATCCTGCTTTTGCTTCTCTGAGGCAACATCCTTAAAGCTCTCGCGGTGTCATTGCTCTGTTTGCCTTGTGCTGCTCAATCGAGGTTCTTGTCAAAAGCCATGGAGTGGAATTCCACCCCGATTGAGGACGCAGAAATCCTGCTGTTTGGGTTCAAATTTTATGCCTGCTTTGTTTCGTGTTCTTAAATAGAACTACAAAGAATGAGAAGTCTGCTCTCAGGTTCGCCTGTCCTGCTTTTGAATGATTTTGTGATTTATTCAGTGGCTCCTTTAGTGCTCTGTAGTCTCCTGCTTTTTGTTTTCTGGGCTGGAAAAATACCCACTTTAAGAATAGTAACTCCTTGTTCCTCCCACTTTCTTTCAAACGTGGCAGAAAATGCTCTGAAGGATTCGGATAGCAACCGGTGTCTTTTGCACATCCTCTTTTATCCCCTTCATTTGAGCCTAAATTTGAATAGCTTGACAAGATCAAATGCAGTGATCCCTAGAGTCTCTGCCTTGTCTGTGGGGAGAATTTATACCAGCAGAAGGCGTGGAAGTAAATATCTAAAGCACTGTTGAAGCTGCTCCACAATGCCAGATCATCTTCTGTATAGACCATATGAGCAGTATTTTGGCTTAAATGCCAGGGAAGATGGCTCAGCTTTATGACTCTGATGGCTGAGAAAACAGCACTGTTGAAAACCTTTGCATAAAGCCCTGGGTTTGAGCTATGTTTTAAATGATCCTGTTGTTAAGCTGCATGCAAAAAATTCCCCATGTGGCGTGCAGGCAGAAGCCTCCATTCTTTTCCTGAACTTTGGCTTTATTCCTCAAAGCAGCAGCAGAAATAGTCATCATCTCTTAATCATGTTCTTAAATTTGGTTACTTCTTGAGCTCTTGTCTCAGGGCCAGTCTGGAAGATATGTACTCTAAATTCCTTCCTTATCTGCAGTGTGATAAGACCTGTTTTGTCTGTTCAGAGTATTCCATGCAAATGTTGTTGCCTCTATTTCAGGCTTACAGAATGAGTCTTATTGCCTTGAACCACTGATGATATCAGTGTATCTGGCTGCAGCTGAAAGAGTCATCCAAGCCTCCTTTGTGGAGGGCAAAGAGAAATGGAGGTAGTTCATACAAGGTGAAATTAGTCTCTTAAAAGATACAGAACAAGACATGCTGTAGTGCTGCCCATTTCTGCCCACTGATTGTAGGCAGGAGTCTAGGGGGCTGGCACTGATGCACACATCCACAGTGTGCCTCTATCTTCTGTCTCTTCAACATGAGACACAAACACTCTCATTTATTAATTGACCCTTGAGACACACTGTGTGCCTGGCAGGAACTCCTTACTGGGAGAAAACTTCTAGTATGTATTACCTCGAGTGACTTCCCTTTAAAGATTAATTTTAAAGCATCCGTGAAGAAGCAGGTAGAGGAAGGGAATAGAATAGAACAAGAATAGAATAGAATAAAATAAGCCAGGTTGGAAGAGAGCTCCAAGATCATCCAGTCCAACCTATCACCCAGCCCTAGCCAATGGCACTAAGTGCTCCATCCAGTCTTCTCTTGAATACCTCCAGGGATGGGGACTCCACCACCTCCCTGGGCAGCCCATTCCAATGCCAGTTACTCTTGCTGTGAAGAACTTCTTCCTAATATCCAGCCTATATGTCCCCCAGCACAATTTGAGACTGTCCTCCCTTTTTCTGTTGCTGGTTGCCTGGGAGAAGAGACCAACCCCACCTGGCTACAACCTCCCTTTAGGTAGTTGTAGACAGCAATGAGGTCACCCCTGAGCCTTCTCTTCTCCAGGCTAGACAACCCCAGCTCCCTCAGCCTCTCCTCATAGGTCTCATAGGAGTGAGTCTGGGGGAGGGAGTGTGAAATTCAAGCTAACCCTTTCAAAGTGTCCTTGTTCAAAGCTGAAAGGAGGTTGTGGAAAGGTTGCTGCTTGTCTCTCCTCACAGGTAATTAGTGATAGAACAAGAGGGAATGGCCTCAAGGTGCAACTGGGTAGGTTTAGACTGGACAGTAGGAAATTTTTTTTCCCAGCAGGAGCGGTCAGGCATTGGCATGGGCTGCCCAGAGAGGTGGCAGAGTCACCAACCCTGGATGTGCTTGAAGGTCATCTGGACGTGGTGCTTGGAGTTTGGGGTGCACCTTGTAAAGCAGGAATATCAGTTGGACTTTGTGATCCTAAGGGTCTTTTCCAACCTGAATATTTATGTGATTCCTAATGAGCAGTCCAAAGGCAGTGACTAAGCCACAAACTGCCTTCTGAAGGACAAGTGGGTTACACCTTGTCCAGTGAAATTTTAATCACAGAGAAACTGAGTAAGCCTTATTTCAGCATGCCAGGACCTCAAATGAGGTGTGCTCTGGAAACCAAGTGTCAGGATCTTAAACTTTCAGTGTGATATTAGGTATATCAGAGACCATCTCTGATTCTGGAAGAGTACTGGACAGTTTTTCAGCAAACTGTGTAGTGTTTCAAAGTGGTATGCTGTGTAGCTTGGTTTTGCACTGTTCTTTAAATAGAAGCACCTCTGCAAGTTGATGCACTCCACCGGGCACCTGAGCAGTATGTGCTGGAGAGCAGAGGGCTGCAGCTGCTGTACATCAGATAGGCAGCAGGGAAGTATTGAGAGTGATTGTGCCCATTAATCATTAATGATTCTGGTCTCCTCAGAAGCATAAAGCCACAGCCTAGACCATGTTCTGGGAATGCTGCTGATTGAGGCTGCTGAGGGATCTGAAGCTAAAGCTCTATTAGGAGTGGCTGAGGGAGCTGGGGTTGTTCAGCCTAGACAAGACCTCATTGCTCTCTACAACTATCTGAAAGGAGGTTGTAGCCAGGTGGGGTTGGCCTCTTCTCCCAGGCAGTCAGGGACAGAACAAGGGAACACAGTCTCAAACTGGGCCAGGGCAGGTTTAGGCTGGATGTTAGGAAGAAGTTCTTCACAGAGAGAGTGATTGGCACTGGAATGGGCTGCCCGGGGAGGTGGTGGAGTCACCATCCCTGGACATGTTGAAGAGGAGATTGAATGAGGCACACTTAGTGCCACACTTTAGTTAACGAGGTGTTAGGTGAAGGTCTTTTCCCACCTGTTTAATTCTGTGATTGCAACAGAGTGGAGTTGAAAGTGAATTTAAAAAAAAAAAAAAATCTTCATGATTTGTGGTTGGGTTTTTTTCTTTTTTTTTTTTTTAAGGGATCAGGATAGTTAGGTTTGGAGAAGGTAGGAAGACACAAGTAGTGAAAGGGAAAGGAAAACCCAAGAGTGAAAACATTCAGGTTAGAAAAGAGCCTTGGGATCACCAAGTCCCACTGATATCCCAGCTTTACAAGGTGCACCCTAAACCCCAAGCACCACATCCAAGTGGCCTTTTAACACATACTAATAAACTTCAGAAATTTATTAGTAGTCATATTTCTGAGACAGCTAAGTTCAAAAGGAGTTCAAAATTAATTCAGTTTTGAGTATGTGGAGGCAAAAAATTGCATTACATCTTTCAGCCTTACAGCAGCTCTTCTGCAGGCTGGGATTCACCCCCCTGGGTTTTCCACTTGCTCTTCAAACACTTCTAGTGATTTGTCTCTCTTTGGAAATCATTTTTCAATCCAAATGCAACTCTTCCTTTGTTCTGCTCTTCACGTTAAGTGAGACAGTTCTCCACAGCCATGCAATAGCTACAGGTAACTGCTGGATTGCTCAGGCATACCTGGGACCCAGGGTTACGCAGCAGCCGCACCAGCAACCATCTTCATTCGTATTCCTGTGCTGCGAGGTTGTATGCAATATTTCAAGCCATTGATTGCTTCACGTTTTCATTACCTATTTGATTTTTGAATTTTGGTTTTGTGTTGTTTTTTTTTTTTTAACTTTGTGAATTTTGGTCGTTGGGTGTAATTTGCAGCAAGTGAATAAAGTTCCTGTTTCTTGTGGACCTGTGTTGAGGGTGCTGGGGGGGGTTGCCTCTCAACTTGAAGAGAGACTTCCTCAAACAAACCAGTAGCTTCTTGCCTAAAGGCCTTCTGAATAGGTCTTTCATCACGGAAAAAAGAAAGGCACAAAATTAAACTGTGGAATGAACAGTGTTTGTAATTGCCAAGAAGCTGGTTTTGACTTTTTAATTGATGCAGTAGCTTGAGGTTGTTAAAGTTGATATTTCATGGTCAATTAATTAACCTCACCTAGCTGAGCATTTTCTTCGTTCCAGTGGTATGAATGGGGGGGAAAAAAAAAAATCTTAATAAAAACCCCCACATATCTGTGAAACCTATTACATTTTTGGAACAAGAGTTTCATACGAAGCAGAAGATCTCAGTTCTATACTAAATACAGTAGTTTGTTTATGCAGCAAATGATTGTTTAACCTACTGTAGGAAAACAGTCCAAGTATAGTGTGCATGTTTGCTTTAAAACAATGGCACCTGCTAATCTGTAGTTGTTATCAGACCTCTTGCAAGCAGGGAGCCAATAAAGACTGCTAGCACTTAACGTTCTTGAGGTCAAGCACTCCTTTTTTCTTTCTTTTTTAAAAAAACACGTGTGTGTTAGGAACTAGGTCAGCATCAGGTTGTGGCGGGGTGGATTTTTTCATCAAACATTTTGCAGGCTGCTGGAAGAAGGCATTTTGGGTGTCTTTTATTTGCCTACTGAACGCCAGGCTGGTTTTTCGCTTTGCAGGAACTACGAGGCACACAGCAAAGCACAGAGCAAGAAATACGCCAAATGCAAGTATGAATTTATGGCAAGAAACAACAGTGAACTTTCTGTCACGAAAGAAGAGATCGTAGAGGTAACTTTTTCAAAGAGAAACCACAGCTTTCTGGTAACCACTCAAAGCTGAGGATACCCTCCGTGTGGACATTGTGGCTGTCTTTAATGATCACTTTGATGCGTTTGATTTACCTCCCTTAATGTAGGCAGTTCAAGTAATTTATTCTGCATTGTGGACCAGATGAGCAATTTCTGTGATGAAATAGAAGTATTTTGTGAGTGTTTCTCCTGTCTTGCCTGGCGTTGCTTTTAAAAGCCCTGTTTAATAGCATTTAACTGAGTGTCTCTGGCGACACTGTGTGTGTGCAGACAGGACTCTGCTTTCCTGGAAGAGATGGTGTCCTGAAAGCTAGACACTCTTGGAAGGGAAGAAGGAGCAGCAGAGATATGTGAGATTGCACAACAGGTCGTCAGGTTTTGGGAACATAGAAGGTTTCAGCTCAATGTGACAAGAAACTTCTTTACAGTGAGGGTCACAGAGCACTGGAACAGGCTGCCCAGAGAGGTTGGGGAGTCTCCTTCTCTGGAGACTTTTCAAGCCTCAACTGGATGCATCCCTGTTCAAACTACCCTAGGGGATCCTGCCTTGGCAGGGAGGTTGGAGTCGATGATCTCTGGAGGTCCCTTCCAACCTCTAAATTTCTGTGATTCTGTGATTCTCCTGACCAGCCTGCTCCAGTTCCCTGTTTACTCAGAAGTACACTCTCTCCAAATTTGTGCTCTCCTAGAATGATGGTTGGTTACTGCTTTTGTCAATAGCATGTAGGTTGTAGAGCTGCCATCCTCTCTGCACAAGTATTAGGTTTTCATTCCTCTGTCTTCTCTACACATCTGAGTTTACAGAGGTTGATTGCACACTTTTCTTCCATACCCTTCTCTGAGAGCCACATTTGGAAATGTGATATAACTTATTATGAACCTGCCCCGGAGAAAGAGTAAATTCACTACAACTCAGAATTTGGAAAGTCAGACAAATGAAATGGTATTTTCACAGTTTAAATATAACAGTATAGAGAGAACAAACTACTACAGAACACAGTAACCCCAGAGAAGATGGGGATGGGGTCAAGCAGTGGCAAAGCAGCAAGCAGCAGCCAAAACAGCAGCAGGAGAAGATGGCAGCAAGCACAGCAGAAGCAGCAAAGGGGAAGATTGAAGCTGTGCTTCCAGACATAAAGCTTTTGATGCTCCAGTGAAATCATATTAACTTCTCCATTGTTGCCATTTTATAGCCTATCCCTGGAATATTCACCTCTCTACTCAAAGACTTCAGTACTCTTCCACATCTAAGGTTCTCTGCTCCTATTTTTTTTTTTTTAATCTCAGCTAGAAATGTAGCTCAAAAGGCCACAAATGACCATGTGAAATTCATGATAATCAAGGGGACTTAGAGGGCTTTCTTAAGAACATTTGTGTCAGTCCCTTTGGCAATCTTAGAACCTGGCAAAGTGATGGTTTTGTTTGGAAATGATGAATGGGTGAAGTACTGGCAGGAGCAAAAGCCAGTTTAAAATATGCACTTAACTAATATGTAATTAACCAACTTGTTTTCAGATTCTGGATGACAGAAAGCAGTGGTGGAAGGTTCAGAATAAAAGTGGCAGCACAGGCTTTGTGCCAAACAACATTTTGGATCCTCTGAGGAGTCAAGAAGGTAGTCTAGGATGGCCAGAGCCTGCATATACCCGCACTATCCAGGTAAGGTCTACTCTCAGGAGGAAAATATTCTGAAGTGCATGTGTGTGTGTGTGTAGGAGAAAGAGATCCACAGCAAGGCTAAATACCTGCTTGTTCCACCAATGTGTCAAAAATCATGCAGGCTGAGGCTCATTTCTGTATTTGCAGAGTCAAGTTGCTAGAGACAGGGCAAAAAACCTTTAAGGGTTGTTGTTTTTTGGGTTTTCATTGGTTTTTTTTCTGCTTATTTGCTTAGAGGTGGTAATGTTGACCCTAATGGATGTGTATGTATTTATTTCAATTGCAAATATCCTTTGTGGATTGGTAGCTGTTGATGCCAAAGAAGGAGTTTGAATTATTTAAGGTAGGGTCATCTTTCTTTCTCCTAGGAGAGTGAATGCTACCTTTTCTTTCTCTATTTTTTTTTCCCCCCCTGTCTTTGTATGTCTCTGTCTTGCTCTTGAATCAATGTAATTATTGCTATTTTGGATTAATTAACAAGAGTGTTTTCTGCTTTTGAATGTACAAAGCAGGTGTTATTCAGTTACAATGCCTGTGCATCAGTAGCACTGTATTCTTCTGACTTCTTTCTGTTTTGTTTTGTTGGTTTTTTTTTTTTTCACCTTGTGGTGTGGAATTAAGTTTGGTTTTGTTGTTGTTTCTTTTCTACATTGAACAGGATTAGAAGGTTAAAGTAATTAATAAAACAAATCTTAACATCAGTGCCATTGCCCACCTGAGTAAGGATATACAGAATAAAGTTGCAGTGTGTATTTTCAGGTAACATTGAAGCGGGCCAGAAACACGTGAAATAAGAGATTGTATTTTCTAAGACTGGTTTCTTCTCTTTCATGCCTTACAGTTTTGAAAGGTTAGGCAAACAACTTTGGTTTAAGCAGAAATTCCAGGCTTGACCATGAATTTTTCAGTCCAGATGAAAATCAAATTTCTGTTGAAACTCAAAGTTAATTTTTATTCCTTGTGCCTACACACTGTAGCCAACGATTAAAAAATGAGAAATGCCATAATGGTGCTGTTGACTGTTTCTGCTGCAGACTCATCTGAGAGTCCCAGGCAAAGGTGTTGCTGTGCTGGACAGTGTGTGCAAAGACATCATAAGAGCTGCAGCTTTTCACAGAACTGTTAGGGTTTGAATGGACCTGAATGATCATCTAGTTCAAGTCCCCCCTGCCATGGGCAGGGACACTTTTCACTAGATCAGGTTGCCCAGAGCCACATCCAGTCTGGCCATAAAAACAAGGGATGAGGCTTCTGCCACCTCCCCAGGCAACCTGTTCCAGTGTCTCACCACCTTCATGGTGAAGAACTTTTGCAGTATTGCCAGTTTTGCCACGGGTATGGAAGATCTCTTGAGAAACAGGTCCTGTGCTGTTTCTGGCACATGATGTCCTTGGTGGGCTTGCATCTGACTGTTTCTGAGTTTCTTCCTCTCCCTAATTATTTTCCTGTATTGTATGAGTTCATTCTAAACTGAGCATGGCTTTTGCCTGTCTGAAATGAAGCATGCATCTGGAGTGCTGGTCAAACCCTGATTTAAAGAGCTGACTCATTAAATGTTTTGCTGCATGTCATCTTGTCTGCTGGGAATTTGCCAAGAAATCCAGGGCAGACTGAGTACACCTCACAGGATCATCACAGAAGGGGTTGGAAGGGACCTAAAAAGTGATCTAGTCCAACCCCACTTTTGAGTGGAGGTTCTTTCAATATTCTTTAGTGCACCACAGCTTTTAAAGTTTTATGCTTGAAATAATGACATCAGATGGGACATAATGAAATAAACATTTTCACAAAGCACCCTCCATGGACCTGTGAAAATTAGGGTCAGAGAGCAACATTTAAGCAAACTGCATTTTTTCTGCCCTCTGGCAGGTTGTTCTCTACTGCCTCTACTGTTCACAGGATGTTAGGGGTTGGAAGGGACCTCTGGAGATCCTTGAGTCCAGCTGGCCTCTGACAGGTCTTGAAAGGTTCCAGAGAAGGAGATTCCACAACCTCTCTGGGGAGCCTGTTCCAGTGCTCTGTGACCCTTACTGTAAAAACAGAATAGAATAAGAATTAGAATAGAATAGAATAGAATAGAATAGAATAGAATAGAATAGAATAGAATAGAATAGAATAGAATAGAATAGAATAGAATATGCCAGATTGGAAGAGATCTCCAAGATCATCCAGTTCTTCCTCATGTTGAGGTGGAACTTCCTGTGCTGTAGTTTCCATCCATTGCCTCTTGTCCTATCCCAGGGCACAAGTGAGCAGAAGCTGTCCCTGTCCATTCCTTCCTGACCCCCAGCCCTCATATTTATAGACATTGATGAGGTCTCCTCTCAGTCCTCTCCTCTCCAGACTAAGCAGCCCCAGGGCTCTCAGCCTTTCCTCATCAGGCAGTGCTCCAGTCCCTTCAGCATCCTTGTAGCCCTCTGTTTGACTCTCTCATGTAGATCCCTGTCCCTCTTGAACTGGGGAGCCCAGGACTGGATGCAGTATTCCAGGTGAGGTCTCACTAGGGCAGANGTGCAGTATTCCAGGTGAGGTCTCACTAGGGCAGAGTAGAGGGGGAGGAGAACCTCCCTTGATCTGCTGGCCACACTCTTCTGAATGCACCCCAGGATGCCATTGACCTTCTTGGTCACATTGCTGTCCCCTGGAGAATTTGTTGTCCACTTGCACTCCCATAATCAAATGCAAGCTTCAAATACTGTGAAACTATTTAGGAACACAATGAACTAATTACA
>VWZI01008222.1:0-18490 GCA_013396835.1 Psilopogon haemacephalus
AGCATCCTTGGGGCCCTTCTCTGGACTCCTCCAGCATCTCCACATCCCTCCTGGGGGACTCCAGGAGGACCTTAGAGCTGCCTGCCAGTGCCTGAAGGCACTGAAGGTGTCTTCCTTCTCCTAGAGGAAGGCTGGAGATGGACTTCCCAGTCATAGGAGGAGGGGTAATGGTTTGCAGCCCTCAGGAGTGTCAGGCCTGGGTTCTTCTCTAGCTCCTTCATGCAGGGATCCATCCCAGGGGTGCTGCCAGCTGTGGGCAGGTGCTGAGGCCTCAGCTCACTGCAGGCTGCTGCACTGCCATGCATCTTCTGCTGGCTGATGTGGCTGGAGGCTTTGCCTTTGCCTCTGCCTCCCACACACAGCAGCAGCAGCAGCCTGTGGCTGAAGCCACTCTCCCGCCTGCTGCATTGCCTTTGAGGCCAGGGGGATTGGTGCACATTTTTTTTTCTCCCCCTTCTGGGTAAGGGAAATGAGGCAGGAGAGGAACTCAGAGCAGCAGGGAGGAGCTCAGTGCAGGTTTGCAAACAAATCATTTGCTGAAAGAGGGAGCAGAGGATTTGCAGGCATTTATGGGGGTTCCTTTCCTTCCCCTGGGAGGAAGTTGAACTCCATTTGTGTTGTGGGTGAGGCATTGGTTGTTGTGTGGGCTGGAGCTGTGCAACTGATTCACCTGGGAGTTGTGGCAGCAGAGCAAGTGCTGCCTTCCATCAAGTCACAACAACTCCAGCCTGGAATTAATTGACTCTTCTGCTGCTGCACAGATACCACCCCTGGGGGAGTGATTTGTTGTACCCAAATATTAGAAGAGGTCTGACCTGTGGGAGTAGGATGGCAGCAGCTGTGTGGGCACAGAACTGCCTTGTGCTGGGAGCTGCTTCTGTGTGCCAGAGTAGCTATGGGCACAGAACTGCCTTGTGTTGGGAGCTGCTTCTGTGTGCCAGAGTAGCTATGGGCACAGAACTGCCTTGTGCTGGGAGCTGCTTCTGTGTGCCAGAGTAGCTATGGGCACAGAACTGCCTTCTGGAGGGAGCTGCCACCAAGATGCAGCTGAGAGGGCTGCAGCAGCTCTGCTCTGAGCACAGGCACAGAGAGTTGGGGCTCTGCAGCCTGCAGAGGAGAAGGCTGCCAGGAGACCTTGGAGTGGCCTTGCAGGATCTGCAGGGGGCTGCAGGAGGGCTGGGGAGGGACTATTGACAAGTTCTAGTAATGAGAGGATGAGGAGGAGGAATGGGCTTGAAGTGTGAGAGGGGGATGGAAAGTGGATGTGAGGAGGAAGTTGTTTGCAGTGAGGGTGGTGAGACACTGGCACAGGTTGCTGTGGGCAGCCTGCTCTAGGGTAGGGTGTCCCTGGGCATGGCAGAGGGGTTGGAACTGGCTGGTCCTTTTGGTGCCTTCCAACCCTGACTGGTTCTAAGATTCTATGCAGCTCATTCCCAAGAGTTAGAGTAAGCTGCTAGCAAAATGTGAAGGACTCTGCAGGTCCCTACTAAGTCTCAGCATTCTGTCAGCAGAACTTGCAGCAGGGTGAGGTCCCTCTGCGCCCACAGAGGTGGCTTTGCTGTGGCTGAGCTCTGCACTCTCCATTTAATGCTCTTCTGTTGCTTCTTTTCCTTGAAGATGCTGAAGAACCTTACCCACAGAGGCTCCTGTCCCAGCCACTTATTGTGGCTTCCAAGCTGCAGATCCCAGGCCTGCCCCTGCGCTGGGAGCAGCAGAGCAAGCTCCTGCCCAGTGTGGCTGGCATCCCGGCCAGCAGAGTCTCCAAGTGGAGCACAGATGAGGTAAGTCCACCTCCAGCTTCTGCCTCACCACAGCTGCCTGGGATGGCTTGGTTGATGCAGAGCTTCAGAGCAGCCTCAGGGATCTACAGGAAGGCTCCAGGGGGACATCAGAGCTACCTTCCAATAGCTGAAGGCTCCAGGGGGACATCAGAGCTACCTTCCAATAGCTGAAGGCTCCAGGGGGACATCAGAGCTACCTTCCAATAGCTGAAGGAATCTACAGTAAGGCTCCAGGGGACATCAGAGCTACCTTCCAATAGCTGAAGGCTCCAGGGGGACATCAGAGCTACCTTCCTACAGCTGAAAGAATCCTAGAGGAAGGCTCCAGGGAACATCAGAGCTACCTTCCAATAGCTGAAGGCTCCAAGGGGACATCAAAGCTACCTTCCAATAGCTGAAGGAATCTACAGTAAGGCTCCAGGGGACATCAGAGCTACCATCCAATAGCTGAAGGAATCTACAGTAAGGCTCCAGGGGACATCAGACCTACCTTCCAGTAGCTGAAGGGATCCTATAGGAAGGCTGCAGAGGGACTTGTCCTGAAGGTGCCTAGAGACAGGCCAAGGGGAGTCATTGGAAGCTGAGGCACAGCAGGGTTAAGTTGTTCAGTATGAGGGTGGTGAGCATCTGAAACAGGTTACCCAGGGAGGTCCTCCTGCTTGGAGGTGTTCAAGGAACTGTTGGAGCGAGTCCAGAGGAGGCCACAAAGATGATCTAAGGGCTGAAGCAGCTCTGCTGTGAGCACAGGCTGAGGGAGCTTGGGGGTGTGCAGCCTGGAGAAGAGGACTCCAGGGGGAGCTCAGAGCTGCTGCCAGTGCCTGAAGGGATCCTGCAGGAAGGCTGCAGAGGGACTTGTGCTGAGGTGGTCTAGAAACAGGACAAGGAAGAATGGATGTGAGGCACAGCAGGGTTAGACTGGAGCTGAGGAAGAAGTTGTTCAGGATGAGGGTGGTGAGACTCTGGCACAGGCTGACCAAGGTGGTTCTGGCTGCCTCCTGCTTGGGGGTGTTGAAGGCAAGGTTGGATGAGGCCTTGGACAGCCACCTGGGCTGATGGAAGGTGTCCCTGCCCATGGCAGGGGGTGGTGATCTTGATGGTCCCTCCCAACCTGAGCCATTCCACAGAGCATTGGCTTGGTCCTTGTATCCTGCCTGGAGGTGTTCAAAGCCAGGTTGGACGAGGTCTTAAAGCAACCAAGTCTAGTTGAGAGGTGTCCCTGCCCATGCCAGAGGGCTTGGAGCACCAAACACAAGGCTGTAGAAGACAACTGCTGCAAAACTTGAATGATTCAGAACCTTGAGGACAACTCTGAGAACTCAGCCAAGCTGACTAAACCTTTTGCTGGCTTTTGTGTTTGTTTGTTTTTTTTTTATGGCAGGTCTCTGAATTTATAAGAAGTTTGCCAGGCTGTGAAGAACATGGCAAAGTGTTCAAAGATGAGGTGGGTGAGCATGACTGGAAGAAGCCACACAGAGTGCAGAGCTTGGTGGGAAAGGTTCACTTCATGCCATGGCTGCAAAAGCACTAAAAGGAGCAAAAGCAAGTGAGGGTTGGAAGTCAGGTGCTGGTGGTGCAAGCTCAGGTTGGGGTTTGCAGGTCATGAAGACAGGAAAGGAAACACAGATGAGTGTCAGCCAGGGCTGCTCTGCTGCTCTGCAGCTGAAATCACTGGGGAGTGGAATCCTAGAATCAGTCAGGGTTGGAAGGGAGCACAAGGATCAACCAGTCCCAACCCCCCTGCCATGCCCAGGGACACCCTACCCTAGAGCAGGCTGCCCACAGCCTCTGCCAGCCTGGCCAAAAACACCTCCAGGGATCTGGCCCCAAACACCTCCCTGCAGGGGCAACCCATTCCAGCCTCTCACCACTCTCATGCTCAACAACTTCCTCCTCACCTCCAGCCTCAATCTCCCCACCTCCAGCTCTGCTCCATTCCCCCCAGTCCTCTCACTCCCTCACAGCCTCAAAAGTCCCTCCCCAGCTTTTCTGTAGCCCCCTTCAGATGCTGGAAGGCCACCAGAAGGTCCCCTGGGAGCCTCCTCTTCTGCAGCCTGCACAGCCCCAACTCTTTCAGGCTGTGCTCACAGCAGAGCTGCTGCAGCCCTCTCAGCATCCTCGGGGCCCTTCTCTGCACACCTCCAGCATCTCCACATCCCTCTTGTCCCAGGGGCTCCAGCACTGGATGCACTACTCCAGGTGGGCTCTCAGCAGAGCACAGCAGAGGGGCACAATCACCTCCCTGGCCCTGCTGCCCACACTGCTCCTGCTGCAGCCCAGCCTCTGCTTGCCTTTCTGCCCTGCAAGTGCACACTGCTGCCTCAGCTTCAGCTTCTCCTCCACTAGCAGCACCCCCAAGTCCCTCTCCTCAGGGCTGCTCTCCAGCCAGGCACTGCCCATCCTAGATTGGTGCTTGCCATTGCCTCCACCCAGCTGCAGGACCTTGCCCTTGGCCTTGTTGAACCTCCTGAGCTTGGCTTGTGCCCACCTCTGCAGCCTGTGCAGCTCCCTCTGGATGCCATCCCTGCCCTCCAGCCTGGCTGCTGCCCCACACAGCTTGGGGTGCTCAGCAAACTTGCTGTGGCTGCACTCAATGCCTCTGCCCATGGCACCCTCAGAGATGCTGAACAAGTCTGGGCCCAGGACTGATCCCTGAGGGACACTTCTGGGCCATGGAGCCATTGGCAGCCACTCTCTGGCTGTGGCCATCAAGCCAGTTCTGGATCCATCTGGTGCTGCACCCATCAAGCCCATGTGGCACCAGCTTGGGGACCTGGATGTGGTGTGGGGCAGTACCAAAACCAGTGGTGGAAGAGGAGGAACTTTCTGATTCCTCTCTTCTCTGCTGTTCTCTCTTAACCTGGCTTGAGTGAACGTTCAGGAGGTTGGTTCAGTTCTGCAGGATGTTGAAGCTGAGCAGTGCTGTGAGACAACCTCTGCAAACCCTCTGCAGCTTGCCTGATCTCACCTAGCTCTGGGCTCTCTTCCTCCCATCACAGAGCTGCCAGTGTACAAATGTGATCAGGGTGAGGGGGAAGTGAGAAGATCTGGAGGCTTGTGATGAGGCTGAGGAGGGTGTGGGCTCACTTGGTGAGCACCCTGGCAAGTATTTCTGCTCTCTGGGAAGGTTGCTGTGCCAAGGCAGTCAGTAGGAAAGGCTCTTAGGCATAGCCTGTAGGAGCTAAGTTGGCTTTCTCTTCTCAGGAGTTTGCTTCTCCTGTTAGTTCTCAGTTCCAAGAAGCCTGAGAAAGCTCAGAGGTGAGGCAGCCAAGCACATGGCACAGAGAGTTGGGGCTCTGCAGCCTGCAGAAGAGAAGGCTGCCAGGAGACCTTGGAGTGGCCTTGCAGGATCTGAAGTGAGATGCAGGAGGGCTGGGGAGGGACTATTGACAAGGGCTGGGGATGAGAAGAGGAGGAGGAGGAGGAGGAGGAACGGTCACAAATGGTCTCAGTGAACAGCTGAGCTGCTTAGCCCAGCCACAGCACCTGCATGAGTCCTGAGCCAGGCAGAGCTTTTCAGCTGAGCACTACCTGTGCTACTCAGGAAACTGCTGCCCTGGAAGTGGTGAGGACTGCTGGAGGGCTGAGGAGCTGCACCTCCAAATGCTCTTCTGCATTTGCCCAGCTGTTGGGCATCTTACAGGCCTGGCCCATCCCCTGTGCCACTTGAAGGGTCTCAGCAATGAGCTGAAGATCAGTAAGGGCTGGTGTGCTGCTAATCAAGGTGGGAAGTGCCACAGAGATGGAGGAATCCTAAATGCTTCTGATCTCAGAGGTGTCAGGAAATGCTTCCTCTCTCTCTGGGATTCAGCCTCCCAGGCTCAGTCTGTGAGCAGTGCATTGACTTCATTCCAGTGAGGCCAACCAGCAGGGGCTGACTGGCATCAGCAGGGCTTTCAGGAGGTAGAAGGTGCTGGCTCAAGTTCCTGCTGTGGAGATGAACATTCATCCTGCTGATTGAACAAGGCTAAGTGGCAGGTTCTGCACTTTGGCCACAACAACTGGGGCCTGAAGGCATTCTTAGTAAGTTTGCAGATGACAGTGAGGTAGGCAGGGCTGTCAACCTGCTTGAACATAGAGAGGCTCTACAGGAGAACCTGGGCAGGATGAGATTCACCAAGGCCAAGTGCCAGGTCCCTGCACCTGCATCACAACCACCCCAAGCAGTGCTACAGGCTTGGGGACAGAGTGGCTGAGAGCAGGCAGGCAGAGAGGGACCTGGGGGTGCTGGGAGAGAGGAGCTGAAGAGGAGGCAGCAGTGTGCTCAGGTGGGCAGCAGAGCCAATGGCATCCTGGGCTGGAGCAGGAGCAAGGCAGTCCTTGTGCCCCTGTGCTCAGCATCACAACCACCCCAAGCAGTGCTACAGGCTTGGGGCAGAGAGGCTGGAAAGCTGCCCAGTGGAAGGGCACCTTGAGATGATAGAGAGCTAAAGATCAGCCAGCCTGTGCTGGCCAAGAAGGTCAGCAGCATCCTGGCTTGTGTCAGAAACAGTGTGGCTGGCAGGACTGGGGAAGTGATTGTCCCTTGGTACTCGGTAGTGGTGAGGCCACATCTGGACCATGATGTTCAAACATCTGCACTGCTGCACTCTCAGAACTCCTCACATCTCTCTCTTTCTTTTTCAAGCAAATTGATGGAGAAGCATTCCTGCTAATGACCCAATCAGACATAGTCAAAATAATGAGCATTAAACTGGGACCAGCCCTCAAGATCTTCAATTCCATCCTGATGTTCAAAGCTGCAGAGAAGAACTCCCACAACGAGCTCTGAAGGGCAGGGCAGGTGCGCCGGAGCCTGCGCTCTCCTCCGCAGCTCATCTTCGGTTCAAAGCACAAAGACTGCTGAGTGAGGACTCCCAGAGAGGAAGGAGCAGCACTGCTGGGCTGGCAACAGCCTTCCTGGAGCCAGCACACACCTGGGAAGCGTTGGAGCTTTTGAGAAGGTGGCTGTGGAGACACCAAGTCAAGCCCGTGGAGGGTTGGGACCCCTGGCGTTCGGCCCTGCGGGAGCCTGGCTGCATCATTCATGCTGGCTGATGGAGGTTGAGCATTTTCTATGGATACATCTACCCATTGGTCTTTTCCAGAAGCTTTCATACTTCCAAAGTAAAAAAACTGATGAACCTCCCCCCCACCTTCAACCNCAAAAAAAAAAGAAAAGAAAAGAAAAAAAAGAAAGAAATTAAAAAAACCCACAACAACAAAAGAGCGTTCTAGAGAAGGCTGCAACTGAAAGCAAACAATAAAAGTTTGACTTCAGAGCAGGTTCTCTTCTTTTACGCTGCACAACGGAGTCCCCAGCCCGCTGCAGCCCTTGGGCACAGGAAGGGAAACTCTCTGGAGCTCTCTGGAGGTAAAGGATGCAAGCAGAAGGTCCTGCAGCTGCCTTGTGCCAGCCCCAGGCACAAAGCCAGGCTGGGGGCAGAGCGAGTTGAAAGCAGCCCTTGAAGAAAGAGTCTTGGGGGTGTTGGGTGCTGAACCCCAGCAGTGTCCTACTGCAGCCCTAAGGCAGCTGTGTGCTGGCTGCAGCCAGAGCAGTGTGGGCAGGAGAGGAGATTCTGCCCCTTGGCTCTGCTCAGACCTCACCTCCAATCCTGCTTCCAGTGCTGCTGTCCCCAGTAGAAGGAGGACTCAGAGCTGCTAGAGGGGGGGTCACAAGGACTGGAGCAGCTCTGCTGTGAGCACAGGCTGAGGGAGCTGGGGGGGGTGCAGCCTGCAGAGGAGAAGGCTCCAGGGGGAGCTCAGAGCTGCTGCCAGTGCCTGAAGGGATCCTGCAGGAAGGCTGCAGAGGGACTTGTGCTGAGGGGGTCTAGAGCCAGGCCAAGGTTTGAAGCTGAGGCAGAGCAGGGTCAGACTGGAGCTAAGGAAGAAGTTCTTCAGTATGCGGGTGGTGAGAGCCTGGCACAGGCTGCCCAGGGAGGTTGTGGCTGCCTCCTGCCTGGAGGTGTTGAAGGCCAGGTTGGATGAGGCCTTGAGCAGCCAAGCCTAGCTGAGAGGTGTCCCTGCCCATGGCAGGGAGGTGGAGTAGATGACCTCTGAGGTCTCTCCCACCCCGCGCCAATTCTTGTGATGCTCATTCTTGTTCCAGTCTCCAGTACAGCTGGCACAAGAGTGGAGCAAACTCTGGTGAAGCTGGGACTAAGTGCTCTGGCTGCATGCTCAGCACAGGACTGTTCTCAGTGAAGGGAGGAACTGCTTCACCCACCACTGCCTTGCAGGAAACTCATTTATCAATGAGTCAAAATAATGAGATTATTATTATTATGATCCAGAAAAGGGCAACAATGCTGGGGAAGGATCTGGAGGACAGAGCTGGGGAGGAGCAGCTGGGGGTGTGCAGCCTGGAGAAGAGGCTGAGGGCAGAGCTCATTGTGCTTTGCAGCTCCCTGAGAGGAGGCTGGAGTGAGCTCTGTGTGGGGGCAGACAGGAGAGTCACCGTGTGGAGAAGGTCCATTTGTTTTGGGGAACAAAGTGAGGCAGAAAAGAAGGCACCAAAGCTGTGGTCACTGACAGGGCAACAGCCCAGACAAGTCCTGCTTCCGACTTGGATTCCTCTCTAGTAAATTCAGGGTTAATGTTTTCCATGCCCGGAGGCAATGTCTTCACTCTCCAAACACTGGAGACTCCTCACCCTGCACAGGCAAACACAAAAGGCAGAAGCACAGTGATGGACCCAAGCAGGTCTGAGCCTCCTCTCACTTCTGCCCATAGGTTGTGTTAGCAGCTGGAGCAGAGCAGTGCTCACCCTGGCTGCTGCTAGTTAAAAGATCACAGTCACAGATCAGCTTGGGTTGGAAGGGACTCTCCTTGTCAGTCACAGGGACACCTCCAGCTACAGCAGGCTGCCCAGGGACACATCCAGGCTCATCTTGAGTGTCTCCAGGGATGGAGCTCCACTACCTCTCCAGGGACACCTCCAGCTAGAGCAGGTTGCCCAGGGACGCAGCAATCTCACCTGTGTATCTCCAGGGATGAGGCCTCTGGGCAGCCTGTTCAGTGTCTCACCACCCTCATGGTGCACAACTTCTTCCTGATGTCCAACCTAACTCTGCTCTGCTCCAGTTCCAAATCATTGCCGTCATCCTACCCCCACAGCCCCTTCTGAACAGTCCCTACTCAGCCTCCCTGCATCTCCCCTTCAGATACAAAAATGCATCTCTGAGGTCTCCCTGGAGCCTTCTCCAGGCTGAACAGCCCCAACTATCCCAGCCTGTCCCCATAGCAGAGGTTCTCCAGCACTCTGAGCATCTTCATGGCCTCCTCTGGATCCTCTCCAGCAGGTCTATGTCCTTTCTGCATCAAGGGCCCCACAGCTGGCCCCAGCCCTGCAGGTGAGGTCTCCCCAGAGCAGAGCAGAGGATCTCCTCTCTCCATCCCTGCCCACACTGCTCTAGATGCAGCCCAGGCTGCCCTTGGCCTTCTGTGCTGCCAGTGCCCATTGTTGGCTCCTGCCCAGCTTCACCCTCAAGTCCTTCTCTGCAGGGCTGCTCTCCATCTCCTCAGCCCCCAGCCTGAACTGGTATCAAATACTGCCCTAACCCAGGTGCACTTCGGCTTACTGAACCTCCTGAGGTTCTCTTGAGCCCACCCTCTGCAGCCTGTCTGGGCCCCTCTGGATGGCAGAGGGAAAATTACAATAGAATGGAATGGAATAGAATATATAGAATAGAATTAGAAAAGAATGGAATAGAATAGAATGGAATAAAATGTAATAGAATGGAATAGAAATAGAATAAAATAGAATATATAGAATTACAATAGAATAGAATAGAATAGAATAGAATAGAATAGAATAGAATAGAATAGAATAGAATAGAATAGAATAGAATAGAATAGAATAGAATAGAATAGAATAGAATAGAATAGAATAGAATAGAATAGAATAGAATAGAATAGAATAGAATAGAATAGAATAGAATAGAATAGAATAGAATAGAATAGAATAGAATAGAATAGAATAGAATAGAATAGAATAGAATAGAATAGAATAGAATAGAATAGAATAGAATAGAATAGAATAGAATAGAATAGAATAGAATAGAATAGAATAGAATAGAATAGAATAGAATAGAATAGAATAGAATAGAATAGAATAGAATAGAATAGAATAGAATAGAATAGAATAGAATAGAATAGAATAGAATAGAATAGAATAGAATAGAACAGAATAGAATAGGATAGAATCAGGCAGGTTGGAAGAGACCTCCAAGCTCATCCAATCCAACCTATCCCCCGGCCCTAGCCAATCAACCAGACCATGGCACTAAGTCCTCCATCATGCTCCATATGGAAAAAGACTACCAGGCACAGGCAGCAAGCTGGAAAATTTTATTCTCTGCAAAGCCTCAGGGCTGCTGTAGAATTCCCATTTAAAACAAGGGAAAACTTCAGGCTGGAAGAGGGCAGGGCGAGCCACAACCGTTACCGACATCCAGACAGCTCCAGCAGTGCCCGCAGAGCAGAGGGACTCAATCTGACAGCGCAGCAGCTGCTGCCAGCAGCGCTGGGGGACAGGCGGATGCCTGTGTTGGGCTGGGCAGCGCCGCTGGGCTCCTCCCCTCGAAGAGCAGCGACTGCAGGAAGCGCAGCGTGCGGTGGATGCTGCGGGGGCAGGGGATGTGGAACACGCTGAAGGCAGCCAGCAGAGCAGCCAGGGCCGCGCCGCAGTCGTCCAGCCGCGCCAGGCGCTCCCTGCCCAGGTGCAGCACGAAGTGGCAGGCGCTGAGGCTGAAGGGGTTCCTCACCTCCAGCACTGGTGTCGCTGCCCTCACCTGCGTGCCAGGAAGGGGAACTGAGGGATGCACACACGCTCAGCTCGGTCAGCATCGCGGCACAGCTCTCAATGTAGCTACGGACACGGAATCACAGGAGGGTAGGGGCTGGAAGGGACCTCCAGGGGGCGGTGGGTCCAAGCCCTCTGCCACAGCAGCATCCTCTGCCTCTTGGAAATGAGTTGCCCTAAATAGCTGCTTACATTTGACTCTTCTTCAGGCGTTCCTTAGAGCTCCTACTGCTGCTAAAAGCCTCAGCACGGAAAGAGTGCTGCAAGGTGGCAAGAGTCACAGAGTGGGAGGGGCTCCAAAGGACCTCCAAGGATCGGTGGGTCCAAGCCCTCTGCCACAGCAGCATCACCCAGCAGCATCCCCTGCCTCTTGGAAACGAGTTGCCCTAAATAGATGCTTAAACTTCAATGTTCTTCAGGTGTTCCTTAGAGCTCCTACTGCTGCTAAAACCTTCAGTGAGCAAGGAAAGAGTGCTGCAAGGTGGCAAGCACAAGGAGTCACAGAACGAGAGGGGTTGGAAGGGACCTCCAGGGATCGGTGGATCCAAGCCCTCTGCCACAGCAGCATCACCCAGCAGCATCCTCTGCCTCGTGGAAATGAGTTGCCTAAGTGGCTGCTTACACTTCACTGTTCTTAAGATGTTCCTGAGAGCTCCTACTGCTGCTAAAAGCCTCAGTGAACAAGGAAAGAGTGCTGCAAGGTGGCAAGCACAGAGTCACAGAATGGGAGGGGCTTCAAGGGACCTCCAGGGATCGGTGAGGCAAACCCCTGCCAGAGCAGCATCACCCAGGGCAGGGCACACAGAAACACATCCAGGTGGGGCTTGGAAGTCTCCAGAGCAGGAGACTCCACAACCTCTCTGGGCAGCCTGCTCCTGGCCTCCAGCACCCTCACACCAAACAAGTTTAGTCTCATGTTGAGGTGTGACTTCCTGAGCTCTAGTTTGTGCCCACTGCTCCTTGTCCTACCCCAGGACACCACACCACAGATCCTGGCCTCTGCTTCTTGCCCCTCACCCCTCAGCTATTTGTCAGCATTGCTCAGATCCCCTCTCAGTCTTCTCCTCTCCAGGCTCCCCAGCCCCAGGGCTCTCAGCCTCTCCTCCTCACACAGCTGTGCCAGGCCCTTCAGCATCCTCATAGCCTCCACTGGACTCTCTCCAGTCTATCCCTGTCCTCTTGCACTGGGGAGCACAGAACTGGACACAATCCTCCAGCTGTGCTCTCACCAGGGGCAGGAGAACCTCCCTTGCCCTGCTGGCCACACTCTTCTTGATATACCCCAGGAGACCTTTGGCTTTAATGGCCAAAAGAGCACATGGAGAATCCTTTCCCACCAGGACTCCAAGGTCATTCTCCTTGGAGCTGCTGTCTTGGCAGGTCACCCCTGCCCTGTCCTGGTCCATGGGCTTCTTGTTCTCACTAGGACAGAGCAGAGGAGGAGGAGTCTCTCCCTTGGCCTGCTGGTCACACTCCTTAATGTCCCCCTAGGAGACCATGCAGGTCTTTCAATCTTTTTCCTCCTGCCCAAAAGGCTAAGGGCAGCCTTACCCAGGAGCTAAGCTGAGCCACCAAAAGCCAGGGGGTGTCACCAGGTGGCTACTTGGGGGTGCTGTGTCTCCTACCTCCTCGTTCACTGCAGCAAACAGGCTGGAATCCTCTCCAAAGACATCTGGCAGGAGCAAACAGGCAGCAGTTATTTTCATACCTGCAAAAGGCAAAGGTTTCTACTGACTTACAACTGAAAGCATCCTGGCCCTTGCAACAACAGGCTGCAGCCCATGCAGTGCTCACAGCTCCGCAGTGCAACTGGGCTGCAGCCCATGCAGTGCTCACAGCTCTGCAGTGCAACTGAGCTGCAGCCCATGCAGTGCTCACAGCTCTGCAGTGGAACTGGGCTGCAGCTCATGCAGTGCCTGCACTTGTTACTCGGTCCAGAGCACTTCTGTACCACAAGATTTAGGCACCTCAGCTGGAGATGGGCATCAGCATTCAAATCATTCATGGCTGCTACTCAGCAGCACAACTCCATTTACAAGCACAGAACCATAGAAGTGGTGAGGCTGGAAGGGTCTCTTGAGACCATCCAGGCCAACCACTTACACACAGCTCACAACCCAACCACTGCTGCTAACCACTGCCACTAAAACACCTCCCTCAGCACCACACCCACATTTCATAGAATCAGGGAATCACAGAATGGTTTCGGTTGGAAGGGACCTCAAAGCTCAGCCAGTTCCAACCCCCCTGTGCCATAGGCAGGGACACCTCCCATTAGAACAGGTCACTCAAGGCCTCATCCAACCTGGTCCTCAACACCTCCAGGGAGGTTGTGGAGCACAGAAGCACAGAATGGGATCTTTGATGAGGCTCTGGGCAGGCTGCTCTGGTTGGAGGTGTCCTTGCTGACTGCAGCAGGGTTGAACAGATCATAGAGTCATAGAACGGTTTAGGTTGGAAGGGAGCTCAAAGCTCAGCCAGTTCCAACCCCCCTGTGCCATAGGCAGGGACACTTCCTGCTAGAACAGGATGCTCAAGGCCTCATCCAGCCTGGTACTGAGGACAGACTGAAGGAGCTGGGTCTGTGCAGGCTGCAGAAGAGGAGGCTCCCAGGGGACCTTCTGGTGGCCTTCCAGCATCTGAAGGGGGCTGCAAAAAAGCTGGGGAGGGACTTTTGAGGCTGTGAGGGAGTGGCAGGAGTGGGGGGAATGGAGCAAAGCTGGAGGTGAGGAGATTGAGGCTGGAGGTGAGGAGGAAGTTGCTGAGCATGAGAGTGGTGAGAGGCTGGAATGGGTTGCCCCTGCAGGGAGGTGTTTGGGGCCAGATCCCTGGAGGTGTTTTTGGCCAGGCTGGCAGAGGCTGTGGGCAGCCTGCTCTAGGGTAGGGTGTCCCTGGGCATGGCAGGGGGGTTGGGACTGGATGATCCTTGTGGTTCCTTCCAGCCCTGACTGATTCTAGGATTCTATGATTCTAATCCCCAGCGATTTCAGTTCCTCTATGATTCATCCAATGTGGTCCTCAAGAACCCCAGGGATGTTGTGGAGCACAGAATGTGATCAAAGATCACATTCTCCTTCCATCACCTGAGACTAGGGAGCAGAGCCCAACCCTCACCTTACTGCAATCTCCTTTCAGGGAGCTGTAGAGAGCAATGAGGTCTCTCCTCAGCCTCCTCTTCTCCAGCCTATCATCAGCAGAGTGAGAGGAGCAGTTTGCTCCTTAGTCTCATCAGCAAACCTGCTGAGGGTCCACTCCACCTACTGACCCATCTCACTGCACAGAGCTGTGCCCAGTATCTTCCTCACCACCACCTATCTTTCAAGCAACTGTGGTGTCATTAAAGTGTTCTTGCAGTCAACTGGGAGCTGCTTTAGCCACACAACAACAATTGGAGAGCAGAGAGGATTTGTACTGACACTTTAGAACCTCTTCCTCCTCCTGCTGCTTCAGATTCTCCTGCAGCATGATGCTGATGGGATTGTTCCTCACCACAGGCACAGACAAGATGCTTTCAGAATAAGCCTCCAAAATCCCAACAGTCTTCTGGTAGATGTCCATGTGTGTGAGGAGCTGGAACTCCCTGAAAAGCTAGAAGGCAAGCAAAGAGTGGGGATGTTAACTGCAATCCTCAAGAGCAGAACTGCACACTTTGAAGTGGGACAGAAGTAGCTGAGTAAAGTAAGGTTATAAACCAGAGGGGAGGGTTTGGTTTCTTTCCAAAGCAGGGAAGAAGTGCACCAAGCAACACCAAAACACTTCAGTGCAGGGCTGATGAAGCCTTTAAAACGGAGTTAGCAGCAGAAATCTGAGCTGGATGGAAGAGAACAACACCACATTCATAGTATCATAGCATTGTTTTAGTTGGAAAAGATCTCCAAGATGATCAAATTCAACCCCACCATGACCATCAAACCATGTGCCACAGTGCCATGGCCACAGGCCTCTCAAACACTGCCAGGAATGGAGACTCCACCACTTCCCTGAGCAGCCTGTTCCAATCCCTGAGCATTCTTGCAGCAAACAGATTTTTCCTCATGTCCAACCTAACCCTCCCCTGGCACCCATTTCAGGCCACTGCTCCACACTTCATTAGGTTGGAAAAGAGCTCTCAGACCATCAGTCCAACCACCAACCCCACACTGACAGCACCACTAAACATCTCCTGAACCTCTACACAGGTTTTTGAACACCTTCCCACTTCAGCAGAGGAACTGAGCACGGATGTTGGAAGGGTATTGTAGGGTTTAGTGCCCAGCTCAAGAGGTGGGAAGAGATAAACTGGCCAGGAGGCATGTCCCAAGCAGCTGTGTTGATGGATACCTCACTGGCGAGGTGCTGCCTGCAGCTGGGTCACATCTGGGACACAGAATCCAGTGGCAGCACTCACAGCAGTTCTGTTACCTGGCAGGGGCATCTCAGGAATGGGAACAGGCTGAGAATGTCTCTGACAGGAGCCTTGGCACTGATCATCTTTCTCCGTACTTCCATTGTCATCTTCATTCTCTTGTCCACTTCTTCCCAGTTCCTCTGAGCTTTCAGATATTCCTCCTTAAGCCACTTGATATGTCCAGCCAGGGCACAGCCCTGCAGGTGAGCAGGATCCTCCTGGCAAGAGAGGAAGGACAGAACTGCAGCCAGACATTGGAGCTGATGTGGCTTAGATGCTTTGAGGGCAGTCAAAGGGGAATTTGGTCTGCAGAAGAGAAGGCTCCAAGGAGACCTTATTGTGGCCTTCCAGTATCTGAAGGGGGCTGCAAGAAAGCTGCTGAGGGACTTTTTAGGGTGTCAAGTAGTGATGGACTGGGGGAAATGGATCCAAGGTAGAGGAGGGGAGGCTGAGATCAGACATTAGGAAGAACTTCCTCAGCATGAGAGTGGTGAAACACTGGCACAGGTTGCTCAGAGAGGTGGGGGAAGTCTCATCCCTGGAGGTTTTTAAGGCCAGGCTGGATGTGGCTCTGGCCAACCCTGATCTTCTTTCTGCACTTTGGTGGTGGTCTTCTTCCTGCACTTTTCACTTCTCTTCTTCCTGCTCTTCTCTCTCTAGCTCCTGCCACCACCCAGGGCCTGATCTGCCTGCATGCCCACCACACTGGGTGTTATGGAAGAAGTTCTTCACCAGAAGGGTGTTGAGACCCTGGAAGGTCCCATCCCTGGAGGTGTTTAAGGCCAGGCTGGATGTGGCTCTGAGCAACCTGACCTAGTGTGAGGTGTCCCTGAACATGGCAGGGGGGTTGGAACTGTCTGATCCTTGAGGTCCCTTCCAAGCCTGACAATTCTGTGACCCAGCCACTGAGCCCTGAGGCAGGCACAGGCCTCTCTCTAGACCTGCTGCCAGTGAGCAGCACGCCCAAAGCCCTGCTCTTCAGCCCAGCCTGGGCTGAAAGCTGCAGAGAAGACAGCCTGTCAGGGACACACTGAGGGTCCACACTGCTTCTTACTGCTCTTCTTCCTTCACTTCTGTTCTTGCTGCACTCTCACTTCTGTACTTCCTGCTCTTCTTCCCTCTCCAGCTCCTGCCACCACCCACACCCCAATCTGCCTCCATCCTTACCACATAGAATCACAGAATGGTTTAGGTTGGAAGAGACCTCAAAGCTCAGCCAAGTTCCAGTGCCCCACCATAGGCAGGGACATCTCCCACTAGAACAGGTCACTCAAGGCCTCATCCAGCCTCGCCTTGAACACCTCCAGGGAAGCTGTGGAGCACAGGATAGGATCAAAGATCACAGGAGGTTGGAACTGGATGATCTTGAAGCTCCTTTCCAACCCAAACCATTATTCTAAGATCCCAAGAGTGGTTGCACAAGGCAGGCAATGAGGAAAGTGTCTCTAGTCTGTGTCTCTGGATTTCAGGAGCCACTGGGGGCCCAGAAGGCAATCAGGCACGCATGCAGGACAGGTCCCACCTTGGCTGCAAGATTCTGCCATCTCAGTGTGTGCCCTCTGGAATAGAGGATTTCCATCTTGACTGCATCACAGCAGTCATGGTTAGCTGCAGCCATTCCTGTCCTCTTGCTCAGGGCACAGCCACAGAGGCTGGTGTCAGTTCAGCCCCACAGCCTCCTCTGCCTGGCTCAGAAGGAGCTGTACAGTAAGGCTGAGGCTGTAGCTGTCCTCACCTGCAGCTGTGTTAAGCCTTGGCACTCCTGGGTGCCTCAGGGCTTTGTCTCTCTATTAAACATCCCTCAGCTGACTTTTCCCTTCCATTCTTTCTCCTGGTCACTTTCCCAGCTCTCAGCCAATCAAACCTTCCACCACCCCCAGTGCTAAAGCTGCCAGAGTAACTATCTGCTGTCAGGAGAAATGCATCCTGGGCTTTGTTCTCCCCTGCTGCTTCTGCCTTCTAATTACATCCTCCTGGCTGCAGAACCAATTCACCATCTCCTTGCTGTTGTAGTTTCACAAATAGTCTGTCCTCAGCCCCCTCTTTTCCAGCTGAGACTGTCCTAGGCTGTGCAATCCTTCCACAGAGAAAAGCTGCTCCTGGAACAGGCTGCTCATGGAGGTAGCTGAGTGGAGTCCCCATCCCTGGAGGTGTTCCAGAAACCTGTGGCCACGGCACTCGGGGACATGGTTCAGTGGCCATGGTGGGGTTGGGTTGCTGGTTGGACTGGATGACCTTAGAGGGCTTTGCCAACCTCAGTGATTCTGTGACTTGCCTTTTAATGCCCAGGTAGGGGTGGCCTGATGGGAACCCCTGGTGTTTCTTTCCCCCTGCTGCTTCTGCTTTCTAATTACATCCTCCTGGCTGCAGAACCAATTCACCATCTCCTTGCTGACTATTTCACAAATAGTCTGTCCCCAGCCACCTCTTTTCCAGCTGAGAATGTCCTAGGCTGTGCAATCCTTCCACACAGAAAAGCTGCTCCTGGAACAGGATGTCCAGGGAGGTAGCTGAGTGGGGTCCCCATCCCTGGAGGTGTCCCAGAAACCTGTAGACATGGTTCAGTGGCCAGGGTGAGGTTGGGTTGCTGGTTGGATTGGATGACCTTAGAGGGCTTTTTCAACCTCAGTGACTCTGTGACTTGCTGTTTAATGCTCAGGAATGGGGTGGCCTGATGGGGGGTCCTGGTATTTGTTTTCCCTTGCTGCTTCTGATTTCTAATTACATCCTCCTGGCTGCAGAACCAATTCACCATCTCCTTGCTGCTGTAGTCTGCACTTAGCCACCTCTTTTCCAGCTGAGACTGTCCTAAGCTGTGCAGTCCTTCCACACAGAAAAGCTGCTCCCTGCCTTCAATTATTCTGGGTATTTTCTTTGTATATTTTCCAATGTCACTACAGCCTGTGTGAAATGCACACAGGGAAACTTCAGCTGCTAGCAGAGGTGCTGGGATCCCCACAGGTGCATGCAGCAGAGCACTGAGCTCCCTCCCTCCTCTTCTCAGAATTCCTTGAGCAATTCTGAGCATTTTGGGACACTCTGTTTTCTCTGCCACAGTTTTTTTGGCATGATAGAAGAATGTACCAGTTGTGACACCTCTCAGTGGTCTCCAGTGACAGGACAAGGGGGAATGAGCATAAACTTGGACATAACAAGTTCCAACTAAGCAAGAGAAGAAAATTCTTCACTTAAAGGGTGGCAGAGCACTGGAACAGGCTTCCCAGAGAGGTGGTGGAGTCTCTATCTCTGGAGACTTTCAAGGCCTGCTGGAAGTGTAACCTTCTCTTGACAGGGGATTTGGACTCAATCATCTTCAGAGGTCCCTTCCAACCCCGACCATTCTGCGGTTCCTTTTACTCTGCTCTCCTCACACCCCACCTGCAGCACTGTCTGCAGCTCTGCAGGCCCCAGCACAAGCAGCACATGCAAGGCTTGGAGCCAGTGCAGAGGAGGCCACCAAGATACAGCTGGGAGGGCTGCAGCAGCTCTGCTCTGAGCACAGGCACAGAGAGTTGGAGCTCTGCAGCCTGCAGAAGAGAAGGC
>VWZI01008222.1:18543-30451 GCA_013396835.1 Psilopogon haemacephalus
TGGGTGCTTCTGTGCTCCACCACCTCCCTGGAGGTGTTGAGATCCAGACTGGATGAGGCCTTGAGCGACCTGTTCTAGTGGGAGGTGTCCCTGCCTATGGCACAGGGGGGTTTGAACTGGCTGAGCTTTGAGCTCTCTTCCAACCTAAACCATTCTGTGATTCTGTGACCTGTTCCAGTGGGAGGCGTCCCTGCCTATGGCACAGGGGGGTTGGAACTGGCTGAGCTCTGAGCTCCCTCCCAACCTAATCCATTCTGTGATTCTGTGCATGGTGCTAACAAGCTCAGAGCCCATCACAGTGAATGTTGCCAGGGCTGAGTTTTCTCCTTGTGCTGCCTTATTTCCCCCTGCCACTGCTGAATTTTATCTGCTGGTTTGTTGTTTCAGTTTGGTTTTTTTTTTTCCCTGTCACTCAAGTCTTTCTGCAATTCCTCAGTTTGTGTCTTCAGTACCTTCAGCAGCATCACCAAATGTGGCCAGCCAGCTATGCTCCTTTTCCCATACAGTTCAGAAGCAGACTGAGCTGGATAAACTCAGCACTGATGATCTTTTCCACTTGAAAACCCTGTAATTATAGAATCATAGAATGGTTTAGGTTGGAAGAGACCTCAAAAATTCTGCCTGGCCTTTGTTGTCTCAACTGCTTATCCATGCTGGGACCTTCCTGGTTATCCCCACAGATTATGTTTACTAAGAGCCTTTGAAGGGTGTGTGGTGAAATCTCTTCTGAAGTTAAACTCTTGTCAGTTGGATTTCCTCTGCCCTCAGGCTTGATGAACACTTCAAAGACCTCAAGGATTTCAGGAAGAGTTACTTCTGTTTACAGAGTCTTCAGCCTCTGCCAGCCTGGCTGCAAACACCTCCAGGGATGAGGCTTCCACCACCTTCCTGGGCAACCCATTCCAGGCTCTCACCATCCTCATGCTGAACAACTTCTTCCTAACATGGAGTCTCAATCTCCCCATTTCCAGCTTTGTTCCATTCACCCCAGTCCTATCACTACCTGACAGCCTCAAAAGTCCCTCCCCAGCTTTTTTTAGGCCCTCTTCAGATCCTGGAAGGCCACAAGAAGGTCACCTGGGAGCCTTCTCCTCTCCAGACTGCACAGCCCTAACTCTTTCAGGCTGTGCTCACAGCAGAGATGCTGCAGCCCTCTGAGTATTCTCGTGGCCCTTCTCTGGACACTTTCCAGCACATCCATAGCCCTCTTGGCTCCAGGACAGAGCCAACTCTCTCAACCTGTCCCCATAGCAAAGGCTCTCCAGTCCTCTGATAACCTTTGTGGCCTCCTCCCGACCTGCTCCAGCAGTTCCAGATCCTTCTTGTGCTGGGGACACCAGCCCTGGAGGCAGTGCTGCAGGTAGGCTCTCAGCAGAGCAGAGAGGCAGAATCCCCTCCCTTGACTTGCTGCTCACACTCTTTTGGGTGTAGCCCAGGACATGGGTGGCTTTTTAGGCTGCCAGTGACCACTGCTGGCTCATGTCAAGTACCATATCCACCAGCACCCCCAAGTCCTCCATAGGGATGCTCACAATAAACTCATTACCCAGCCTGGATCTGTGCTTGGGCTTGCTCTGACCCAGCTGCAGGACCTTGCACTTGGCCTTGTTGAACTTCAAGAGGCTGGTTGGGGCCCACCTCCCCAGCCTGTCCAAGTCCCTCTGGATAGATCCCTTCCCTCTAGTGTGTCAGCTGCACCACACTGCTTGGTGTCACCTACAGACTTGCTGAGGGTGCCTCAAGCCCTCTGTCATAGAATCATAGAATGGTTTAGGTTGGAAGAGACCTTAAAGATCATCCAGTTCCAACCCCCCTGTGCCATAGGCAGGGACACCTCCCACTAGAACAGGTCACTCAAGGCCTCATCCAGCCTGGTCCTCAACACCTCCAGGGAGGTTGTGGAGCACAGAATCACCCAATGTGATCTTTGATCACATTGGGTGATTCTGTGCTCCACAACCTCCCTGGGCAACCTGTGCCAGTGTCTCACCACCCTCACTGTCAAGAACTTCTTCCTAGCATCCCGTTTCAATCTCCCCTCTGCCAGTTTGAACCCATTCCCCCTCGTCCTGTCATTACAAGACCTTGTGAACAGTCCCTCCCCAGCCCTCCTGTAGGCCCCCTTCAGATACTGGAAGGTCCACACACTGTAACCTCCCTAACACACCAGTCTGAGACAGATGCCCCTGCCACTGCCCATGATGAATGGTCCCAGTGACATGATGGCCTGGACTCCTCCTCTCAGAAGCCTTGCAAAGTCTGCCTGGCTTTCATGGAATGGCTTTACCACATCTGAGCCCTCCTGCACTTGGAGAGTGCCCCCTTGGCAGCACCAGGCTGGCACACACCCAGCTTGGCAAGTGTTTTTGGGTTTTTTTTTCATTACAGTTCTGTTTTTTCACTCTGGGCAAGAGCTACTCTGAAGTCTCTGACCCCAAGCAGCTGCTGCTATTGGCTTCTCCAAAGGGTTCGCTGACAGAGAGCAGAGTGGCTCATTTCCAGAGGGGTTGTCACCTCCAGTGGCTCACTCAGAGAGGCAGGAAGGCAAAGCAAACTCAGCTCCTGCCTGGGTTGCTTAGAAACAAGCACCCACAAGTCATGACCTTTGCTCCAGCTTGTCTCCAGCCCTCTGCTTAAGGCAAACACAGCTCCACTCCATGGACTTCCTACGTAGTGGCAAACACTGCTGGAGTCAATGCACTTTCTATGTAGACAGCTCTGTCCTGGAGAAGCAATTTATCTGGTGGCATTACTAATGAGCTCCATCAGACCATTTTTCAAAGCATCACAGGCAGGCTACCAGTAGAAACAGAGCAGCAGTATAAGGAGGAATTGCTGTCATGCTTGGCTAGCAGGAAAATGAAGTGATGAGGCCAGACTGTGCTGTGCAAACCCTCCACTGCATGTAGAATCATTGAATCATTTGGGTTAGGAACAGCCCTTCCAGATCACTGGAACACGTTGCCCAGGGAGGTTGTGGCTGCTCCCTCCCTGGAGGTGTTCAAAGCCAGGCTCTGCCCTGCTGAGACCACAGCTGAAGGACAGTGTCCAGTTCTGGGCTCCTCAGTTCAAGAGGGATAGGGATAGACTGGAGAGAGCCCAACGCAGGCTGTGAGGATGCTGAAGGGCCTGAGGTACATCTGTGTGAGGAGGAGAGGCTGAAAGCCCTGGGGCTGGGGAGCCTGGAGAGGAGAAGGCTGAGAGGGGATCTGAGCAATGCTGACAAATAGCTGAGGGGTGGAGGGCAAGAAGCAGGGGCCAGGATCTGTGCTGTGGTGTCCTGGGGTAGGACAAAGAGCAATGCACACAAAATGGAACCCAGGAAGTTGCAGTTGAGAACATGAGGAGAAACTTGTTTGGTGTGAGTGTGCTGGAGGCCTGGTGCAAGTTGCCCAGAGAGATTGTGGACTCTCCTTCTCTGGTGGCTTTCAAGCCCCACCTGGATGTGTTCCTGTATGCCCTGCCCTAAGTGATGCTGCTGTGGCAGGGGGGTTGGACTCACTGATCCTCAGAGGTCCCTTCCAACCCCTCCCATTCTCTGACTCTACACAAAATCAGGTTAAATAGGACGAGATGGTTTTGCTCTGTCTTACCAGCTGGTGGCCTTACCATCAGCAGAGGAGCTGAAAGAGAACTCAGTGAAGCACCAAAACTTTTACCTGTGCCTGCACCAGGCTGTGGTCAGGTCTGTTTCCAGCAGATGAAGGCTTCCTGCTCTGCCCTCTCCTGTGGCCAAACTTGCACTTGTTCCTCAGCACCTGCTCATCATCTTCAATAGGTCTCCGCACATATTTGAAACGATCCTTGAGGGCCCTTTTCCAGAGCAACTGCATGGAGGGGGGAAAAAAGAAATCCTTCAGCATCACTGCCCAGGGCGGGTGTTGGGGCCACTTCCCTGGGGGTGCTGAAGGCAAGGCTGGCAGAGGCTCTGTCCAGCCTAGTCAAGGGTAGGGTGTCCCTGGGCATGGCAGGGGGGTTGGGACTAGATGATCCCCTGTCAGCTGCCTTCTAGCACATGGGCACAGTCCATTCCTGTGCCTTCAAGAGTTCTTGGAGTAGGTGCAGCCTTCCTGGACCCCTTTGTTTTTAAGGGCTGTTTCCCAAGTTAGTTTCTTAAATAAGCTGAAATCTGCCCTTTGGAAGTCCAGTGTGGAGGCTTTGTTGATGTTCCTCCTGGTTTCACCATGTATTGAAAACTCTATTCAGTATTTCATGGTCCCTGGACCCCAGGCAGCCTCCAGCTCTCACATCTGCCACCAGCCATTAGTGAGCAGCAGGTTGAGCAGGGCTGCACCCCTGATGGGCTCACCTAACAGCTGTCATCTGTGCACTCCAGGAGCTTTCTAGAATGCTGCTTCTCTGCACTGGTAAGTTCCCAGCAGGTGTCTGGCAAGTTGAGAGTGGTGAGGCCCTAGAATGGGTTGCCCCTGCAGGGAGGTGTTTGTGGCCAGATCCCTGGAGGTGTTTTTGGCCAGGCTGGCAGAGGCTGTGGGCAGCCTGCTCTAGGGTAGGGTGTCCCTGGGCATGGCAGTGGGGTTGGAACTGGATGATCCTTGTGGTCCCTTCCAACCCTGACTGATTCTAGGATTCCTCCAGGCACACGAATTGCAGCTTAAAGGCAGCTCTGCAATGTAAATAGCTCCAGTCCATGTTTAATGGAGCAACCAACCTCTCAGTGAACCACAGAACTGCTGAGGTTGGAAGAGACCTTGGAGATCATCCAGCCCAACCACTCACCCAGAGCTCAACACAAGAGGCAACTTTTTGCCTGGGTGGGTCCCAGAGCAGTGGCACAGGCTGCCCAGAGAGGTTGTGGAGCCTCCTTGTGTGGAGCCTTTGCAGACTCTGTCTGGATGTGTTGCTGTGTGCCCTGAGCTAGCTTGGATGCTCCTGCTGTGGCAGGGGGGTTGAACTGGATGAGCCCTTTGGGTCCCTTCCAACCCCTGACATCCTGTGAGCCTGTGACATTAGAATCCTGGAACCACAGAACTGCTGAGGCTGGAAGAGAGCTCTGAGCTCAGCCAGGGCAGCACTGCCCCAGAGCTCACAGCCTCACCACTGCTGCTCACCACTGCCACTCAACCACCTCCCTAAGCACCACATCCATGCAGCTCTGAACCCTTGCAGGGATGGGAACTGCAGCACTTCCCTGGGCAGCCTGTGCCAGTGCCTGAGAGCCCTTGCTGGGATGAAATTGTTCCTAATCTCCAACGTGATCCTCCCCTGGCACAGCTTGAGGCTATTTCCTCTTGTCCTATCACTTGATGGAGGTGAGAAGAGACCAACCTCACTTCACTGCAACCTCCTTTCAGGCTGTTGTAGAGAGCAATGAGGTCTTCCCCTTAGCCTCCTCTTCTCCAGACTGAACAACCCCAGTGCCCTCAAGCTGTTTCTCATAATATTTGTCTTCAAGAGCCTTCACCAGCTTGGCTGCTCTTCAGGAACTGAGGAGAACTTCCTCATGCATCCTTGCAGAAGGTACTCCAGTCAGGACCCTCCCACACTCACTACCAACCCAGAGAGCTACTACTGAGCCAAGGCTGCCCAAGGTGTCTGCAGGCAAGCCCTGCCCTTGGCAGGCTTGGTGAGATCCTCCAAAGCCACTGCTGCTTTGTTGGTATTTTAAGCAAATAAAAAACCTCGGCTCAAGGCTTCTCTGAAGCATTCCACAGCCATTAAAGTGTTTTCAAACAGGATGATCCCAGAAGATAGGAGTAGCTGACAACTTCAGCAGCCCCTGCCTTGAGCTAGGCACAGTTTTGCTTCTTTTTTCCACCTGAAAAAATCACCTCTCCACAGCTCAAAATGGCAAAGTTCAGAACGTTCAGCTCCTTCACCATCCTGGCCCCCAAATAATTTAAGAGTTTTAACTAAATCTATTTCTCTAATAGGATTCTCACCAGCTTAGCCAGATCCCTTCTCCTGTGGCTATGTGCTGGATCAGTCTGGAAGCACACACAATTATGTGGTTTCCCTCGTGGAGAGTGCAAGGCTCAGCAAAGGGATCTGCCCAGACTGGATCAATGAGCTGAGGTCAGTTGTAGGAGCTTCAGCAAGGCCAAGTGCAGCACTTGGGTGACAACAGCCCCATGAAGTCCCCAGGCTTGGGACAGACTGGCTGGAAAGTTGCACCTGAGGGGTGCTGGTTGGCAGCCATCAGAGGATGAGCCTGGGTGTGCCCAGGTGACCAAGAAGGCCACCAGCATCCTGCCCTGGATCAGCAATGGTGTGGCAGCAGGAGCAAGGAAATAGTTGTGCCTCTGGATTAGGCACTGGTGAGGCCACAGCTTGAGTGCAGTTTTGGAGGCTATGACTCCAAGAACAACCTTAAGGGGCTGGAGCATCTCCAGAGAAAGGCAGCAAAGCTGGGGAAGGGTCTGGAGAACAGAGCTGAGAAGGAGCAGCTGAGAGAGCTGGGGGTGTGCAGTCTGGAGGTGGTTGAAGGCAGAGCTCATTGCTCTCTTCAGCTCCCTGAGAGGAGGCTGCAGTGAGGTGGGGCTTGGGCTCTGCTCCCTAATCTCAGGTCATAGGAGAGGAAATCTCCTGAAATTGTGCCAGGGAAGGGTTAGGTTGGAGATAAGGAAGAATTTGCTGCCAGAGTTATCAGGGACTAGCATAGGCTGCTCAGGAAGGTGGTGGAGCCTCCATCCCTGGAAGTGTTCCAGAAAGGTGTGGCCATGGCAGCACTGTGGGACACGGTTTGCTGGCCATGGTGGGGTTGGGTTGAAGGTTGGATCTGCTGATCTCAGAGGGCTTCTCCAACTGAACCACTTGTACGATTTCATGTTCTAAAAAGGATGCTTTTTGTACCATTCTAGGAGCTGCTAACTTCATTTTCTACTAATCACACACGCACAGAGAAAGCCCAAGTGCTGCAGCTCAGAGGGCTGGAGCACCTCTGCTATGAGGACAGGCTGAGGGAGTTGGGGCTTTTCAGCCTGGAGAAGAGAAGGCTGCCAGGAGACCTTATAATAACCTTCCAGTATCTGAAGGGAGCCTACAGGAAGGCTGGGGAGGGACTGTTCACAAGGTCTTGTAATGACAGGACAAGGGGAAATGGGTTCAAACTGGTGGAGGGGAGATTTAAACAGGATGTTAGGAAGAAATTCTTCACAGTGAGGGTGGCCAGGCACTGGCACAAGTTGCCCAAGGAGGTTGTGGCTGCTCCCTCCCTGGAGGTGTTCAAGGCCAGGCTGGATGAGGTCTTGAGTGACCTGATCTAGTGGGAGGTGTCCCTGCCTATGGCACAGGGGGGCTGGAACTGGATGAGCTTTGAGGTCTCTTCCAACCTAGACCATTCTATGATTCCATGATTTTCAGTGCTTGCAAGGGAGCAGAAGGATTAGTCTGTGTCCGTGTGACATAGGAGGGCAGGGATTACACAGGGATTAAAGCAGCAATTTACTGGTGACTAATGACCTGGCCTGCAGTGCTTACATAAACCAGGCCCATGGGCACAGGCATCCAGGCTCTCATGGGCACCACAGCACTGACTGGCAGACTCCAGCTGATGCAAAGCCAGCCTGGGAGGAGGGAGGGTGGGAAGCTCCTCTCTTTTCTTTCCTCCTGTGTTCTTGTCTGGAGATCAGAGCATTCTCAATTTAATTCCAGTTGAAATGAAACAGGGGCAGTGACTCTTTCCAAAGGATTGCTTATAGCCCTTGTAACAGGAATAAATACAGCTGAGAGGGTAATTTGTGAGTGTCAGGAAAACGGTGTCAGGCCAATTTTCTTCTGATTGTGGCAGCTGTCACCTTGGCTTTTTTTCTAGATAAGCTGCTTGTCTGGCACTGCCTGCACACCCTGCTTTGAATCAGTGAGTCACACCATCAGTGGGAAAAGACCTTTCATATAGAATCACAGAATCAGTCAGGATTGGAAGGGACCACAAGGATCAGCCAGTTCCAACCCCCCTGCCATGCCCAGGTGTAGTGAAAGCATTCACTGGTGTCAATATAAACTTTAGTAAAAAGCCAGAAAGAAAAGGTATTTGTGGCACGCCGCTGGAATGTGCTCTGGCCCAAACATTCCAAACAAAACCCAAGCAATTTAACTGACAATAGGCAGAGCATCCTGCCCATGAATAAATTAAGACGATAAGGACCCCACAAATTCCTCTGCGAGGTCACACCAAAGGTGAAGACTGCACAGACTCCTCAACTGGATCCACTGAAAAGACATTTAAATGATGACTCTTTCCTTTATGCAGACTCCTCAACTGGATTCACTGAAAGGACATTTAAGTTATGACTCTTTACTTTAGCTGGAAGACCACCAGAGGGGTGGTCCCCAAGGATCAGCATAAAAATGTGTGCAACTTTCTTTGTGGTGTGCAGTGTGGAGTGGCAATTCCCCTGCACCCAGTGCTGTTTCACTTGCTATCCAATAAAAAAAAATCATAGAATCATAGAATGGTTTAGATTGGAATAGACCTCCAAGATCATCCAGTTCCAACCCCCCTGTGCCATAGGCAGGGACACCTCCTGCTAGAACAGAATAGAATAGAATCATAGGTGGTTTAGGTTGGAAGGGAGCTCAAAGCTCAGCCAGTTCCAACCCCCCTGTGCCATAGGCAGGGACACCTCCCACTAGAAGAGGACGCTCAAGACCTCATCCAGCCTGGCCTTGAACACCCCCAGGGAGGGAGGTGCTTTTGAGCTTTTGAAATTGAATCTTTGGCTCATTTATTACACAGAGACACCCTACCCTAGAGCAGGCTGCCCACAGCCTCTGCCAGCCTGGCCAAAAACACCTCCAGGGAGCTGGCCCCAAACACCTCCCTGCAGGGGCAACCCATTCCAGCCTCTCACCACTCTCATGCTCAGCAACTTCCTCCTCACCTCCAGCCTCAATCTCCCCACCTCCAGCTTTGATCCATTAGGCTATCAGGTAGTGGAACTTTTTAGGCTATCAAGTAGTGATGGGGGGGTGGGCTGGGGAGGGGCTAGGAGAGGGAGAGGAGAGGGAAGAGCAATAAAAAGCAGCCCCAGGCTGGGCTGAACAGCAGGGCCCTAGGGTTGCTGCTCAGTGGTATCAGGGTGCGTGGGGCCCTGGGTGGAGGCAAGAGCTGGAGAAGCGCAGGGAGAAGAGAGAAGAGTGCGGGGAGAAGAGAGAAGAGTGCGGGGAGAAGAGTGCAGGAAAATCAACCACTGGATCGTGTTGCCCTGAGCCACATCCAGCCTGGCCCTAAAACCTTCCAGGGATGAGGCTTCCACCACCTCTCTGAGCAACCTCTTCGTGTCTCACCGCCCTCATGCTGAAGAACTTCTTCACAATGTCTAATCTCATTCTCCCCTCCTCTAGCTTGCATCCATTCCCCCCAGTCCCATCGCTGACATCCTAAAAAGTCCCTCCCCAGCCTTCTTTGGCCCCCTCAGATATTGGACTCACCACAATAAAGTCTCCTCGGGGCCTTCTCTGCTCAACCCCAACGGGCTCATAGGAGCAGAGCTCCAGCCCTCTGATCGTGCTCGAGGCACTCCTCTGGACGCGTTGCAGCACATCTTGGCAGGGGGAACTGCAAAAGGGGTCCCATGGGCGATGCCCAGCCCGGCCTGGCCGTGCCCAAAGCTCCTCTGAAGGGCTAAAGCCCTCAGGGCCTGGAACCAGTCCTGGCTGCCATGACCCAGACCCTGCGCACAGGCCCTACAGGCGGCTGGGCCCCAAGCCGGGGCTGAGTGACAGCACCCACAGCCAATCAGAGACAGGGTGACAGTCCCCATAGCCAATCAGAGACAGGGCGACACCCTCCACAGCCAATCAGAGGCGGCATCCCCTCAAGTGCAGGGCGGGCGCTGCAGCACAGCAGCCTGGGCAGAGGGGCACAGGTGGAGCCAGGGCGAGGAGGGAGAGGATGAAGGGGAAGGAGTCCATGGGGGTGTGGAGGTGACAGTCACAGCCTGTGGTGATGATGATGGTGACAAGGCCCTTGCCCAGGCAGAGCCACAAGTGCAACAGTGCCTGTGAATGCCAGCAAGAGGAGCGGGGGGATGGAGCTGCCATTGGGCATTGGCTCCATGTGCATATGGAGCCTGTCCCAGGAGGGGAAGGTTGGGGAGGACTTTTCTCAGGGCAGCCTCTTGTCACAGAACCCCCCAGAATGCCTCCTCTCTTTTAGCAAGACCTCAGGCGGGTCCCTGAGCTCAGCTCTGCTGCCTGAGGGTGCACTGGGAGGAATGGGGAGACACTGGCACAGGTTGCCCAGGGAGGTTGTGGAGCACAGAAGCACAGAACGGGAGCAAAGATCCTTCTTGTGCTGAGGGCTCCAGAGCTGCACACAGGACTCCAGAGTGCTGCCCAGAGCCCTCTCCAGCCTCACCTTGACTATCTCCAGGGATGGAGCCTCAACCAACTCCCTGGGAAGCTTTAGCATCACCCAGGACCCCAGGCAGGGACCCCCACTGGGGTGTTCAGAGAGGAATCCCTGCTGAAAATCAGGGTGGGATCCTTCTGCTCCCTCTGTCCTTTCCAAGATGTGTTTGTTTTTCCTTTAGTCCCTTCCCTCCTGCAGTGCCTGGGCTCGGGGTGGGGAGATCTCGAATAGCCACCCCCTAAATCCTTTTGGTTCTCAGAAGCCAACAATCTCCACTGAGTCTCCCACACTTTTTCCCAGATGCTAAAACAGTACCACATGGCCAAGCCTTGATGTGAAGTCAAAAGGTGAAGGTTGTCCTCAGAGACCACAGCTATGTGTGCTGGGTCACCAGAGTGGAAAGAATGGAGCTCAGATTTTAACCCATCTGCTTCCACTGCTCGTTCTTGTAACCCCTCTGAGGCCCCAACCAGTGTTTGTCAATAGCTTCTTTTTAAGAAAATAAAGTGAGGCCCAAATTCCCAATACAGAATCATAGAAACCTGGAATGGGTTGGGCTGGAAGGGGCCTCCGAAGCTCAGCCAGTCCAAACCCCTCTGCAGCCAGCAGGGACATTCCTCAGCTAAATCACAGAATCGTAGAATGGGTTAGGTTGGAAGAGACCTCAAAGATCATCCAGCTCAAAGATCATCCAGCCATGGGCAGGGACATCTCCCACCAGCACAGCTTGCTCAAGGACTCATCCAACCTGGGCTTGAACACCTCCAGGGAGGGGCAGCCACAACCTCCCTGGGCAACCTGTGCCAGTGTCTCCCCACCCTCGCTCTCAACAATTTCTTCTTCATCTCCACTCTCACTCTCCTCTCTCCCAGCTCACAGCCATTGTCCCTCCTCCTGTCACTCCCAACCCTTTGCAAAAGTCCCTCCCCAGCTCTCCTGGAGCCCCTTCAGGTACTGAAAGGCTGCTCTGAAGTCTCCCTGGAGCCTTCTCCAGGCTGCACAACCCCAACTCTCCCAGCCTGTCCCCACAGGGGAGGTTCTCCATCCCTCTGCTCATCTTCATGGCCTCCTCTGGACCCTGTCCAAGGGTTTGTTATCCAGGAGCATGAGCAGATGCTGTGACTACATGATCTGACACACGAGTGATTAGAGAGCACTGCAAGAGCATCAGACATGGCTTAGTCCTCACATGGACAGCTAAAGGGCTGTATTGGTTTTAAACACAAAAAGAAGTCACATTCACTTCAATTCATCACTTCAGGGAAAGCAATCCTGAAAGAAGATGTCTCCAAAAAGCAATCCAGAATGCAACTGGCCCCAACAAGCCCTCCAGAGAGAAACTGCCCCCAACAAGCACTGCAGAATGAAGCTGCCCCCAACAAGCACTGCAGATAGAAGCTGCCCCCAAAAAGCACTGCAGAATGAAGCTGCCCCCAAAAAGCACTGCAGAATGAAGCTGCCCCCAACAAGCACTGAAGAATGAAGCTGCCCCCAACAAGCACTCCAGAAAAAAGCTTTCCCCAACAAGCACTGCAGAATGAAGCTGTCCCCAACAAGCACTGAAGAATGAAGCTGCCCCCAACAAGCACTGAAGAA
>VWZI01008224.1:16960-27541 GCA_013396835.1 Psilopogon haemacephalus
CAGAAGCCTCTTCCAGTCAGACCATCCCCAGACACCTCCCTGGGCAAGGACCCTGCAAAACCACAGAGGGGTTAAGGCAAGAGGGGCTCCTTCCAGTGCAACCCTTCTCTGCAGAAACACCAAGGGACTGCCACTGCAAAAAAATTAAAAATTAAAAAATACAACCAACCAACCAAGCAAAACCAACCAAAAACCAAAACCAAAAAGGAGAGGAACACCAGGACCTGCCCACTCTTGGCAAGCCAGCACTTGAGAGCCATCTCTTGAAAGCTGCTGAGATACCAGGCAGAGCAGAAGGGAGAAGCAGGCCCTGCTTGCCAAGACAGAAAACTGCTGTGGAGATTTGGTTATAATCACAATTAAAAAAAAAAGAATAAAAATAAAACAAAAGAACAGAAGAAAATAAATCATGTCAGGTCCACCTTGGCATTTTCTTCTCACTGCCATGTTAGGTTGAACAAGAGATGTCCTCTGAAGTAGTTAAGAAAATGCTTCCAATAAAACAAAGTAACAGAAGAAAATAAACCATGTCAGGTCCACCTTGGCACTTTCTTCTCACTGCCAAGTTAGGTTGAACAAGAGATGTCCTCTGAAATAGTTAAGAAGATGCTTCCAATAAAACAAAATAACAGAAGAAAATAAACCACATCAGGTCCACCTTGGCATTTTCTTCTCGCTGCCAGGTTAGGCTGAACAGAGATGTCCTCTCTGCTTCCAAGTGAGCAGTGGAGACAGCAAATCCTGATTGGGATCTACAGAGGTGGAAGAATCTTCTAGGTCCATCCTATCTCTAACATCCAGCTTGGTCTAGAAAAGCACAACCAAAAGAACTGCCCCAACCCCGAGGAGCACAGCTTCGAGCAGCCAGCTCCTGGCTAAATAAAGCAAGGCACAGACAATAATAAAAACAAAAAGAAAGAATAAAAATCATTCCTGGCTTCTCTCAAACCCCCCCCCAAATCCCAACTGTACCTTGTCAGCAGCTGCCAGCAAGTCATCAGCCATTTTGTCCAGATTTGGTGCCTTCCCGGTGTAAATAAAGCACATCATTTCCTTAAAGACTTCAGGCTCCACATCGTTGATCTCCACCCGATTCTGCATCAGAGAAATGAAGCTCGTTAAGATCCTGACAAGAGGCCAAAGGTTTCCTTCTCCCCGAGCTTGCTTTTGAGTGCTGAGAGTACTCAGAAGGTTTTAACTACTTGCGAAAAGAAAGAGAAAGGAAGAAAGGGGGGGAAAAAAAAAAAGAAGGAAAAGGATGTGGATGGAGCAAGAGAAGTTCTAAGTTGTATTTGGCATTCTCTGCTTCTCCTCCTCCCACCCCCAGGCTCTTTCCCCAAGAGTAACAAAAGGTAACGATTGCCTCCTTGATCCCTTTCTTCCTCCCTTCAGGACAGCTGAAGCAGAGACCTGCAGCTGACGTGAGAGAGAGAGTTAAAAGGTGACAGGAGTCACAGACACTCCCCTAAGAAAGTTAGGTGACCAGGAATGGCTAAGAGTTGGCCAGAGAGGACTGTGAAGCTAGCTGGAGGAGTTCTCCTTCCTCCAGGAACTTACCTTCTTGCTCTCTTCCATCTCATGCTCAAACATGGCGCTGAAAACCGGGGAACGCGCTACGGCGGTGGGGGAAAATAAAACACGAGTTAGAGAGGTTCTCCTGCTCTTCAGGAGGAGCTAAGTGTAGCCTGACAACACCTCTACGACTGTGCCCTGCTACTTCAAGCCTTCTAGAGCAGATGGGGCAAACTGGGTGCAACTGGGAAAGCAGCAGAGGTCGGGATTAAAAAAACAAAACCATTGTGCGGCTGACAGAGCTTCCAGCTGGGTGAGGGAGAGGTTATGGTGTCCCTGCATGGAATAGTAGGGGTTGGAAGGGAGCTCTGGAGATCACTGAGTCCAACCTCCCAGCCAAAGGAAGATTCATAGAGTGGTTTGGGTTGGAAGGGACCATAAAAGATCATCCACTTCCAATCCCCCTGCCAAAGCAGGATTCGCAGAATGGTTTGGGTTGGAAATGACCTTTGAGATCATCCAGTTCCAACCCCCACCTTGCCGTGGGCAGGGACACCTCTCACTGGCTCAGGTTGCTCAAGGCCTCATCCAACCTAGCATCACCTAGGGCAAGGCCACACAGGAAGACATCCAGGTGGGTTTTCAAAGTGTCTAGAGGTGACTCCACAGCTCCCTGGGCAGCCCAAGGTCGCAGGGCACTTGAGCGGCAGGCTGTGTTCCTTTGGCTTCACAAGAAGGTACTCCCCTGGAGAAGTGCTGACTTCTCCTTACAGATACTTTAGGAGCATCCAAAGCTTGCACCTCCCCTCCCTGCTGGCAGGAGCTTGGCAACTCGACCCAGAGCAGATCCTTCCTCTCCCTGGCCCACGTTCACGAACCACCTCTCGCCTCCAGCTCGCCGGTTAAAAAGAGCTGCAAGAAGCCTCCTCTCAAGTCCGAGCGACTCCAAACTAAAAGCCACTTGTCCATGGCGTGGTGCTGTTGGGTCTCCTAATCTCCTGCTAAGGCCCATCCAACTCAATACCGACCTGCTAGGATGGCTTTGTGAGCCTTGAACTCCTGGCCTGCAACGCACAGACAGCAGTCCGTGAAGCGCGAGTTCTCCCAGAGTCCTCCCAGCTCATCCGCCAAGCGGCACTCCGGCACCTTCACCATGTTCATGGTGTTCTGCCCGGAGATATTGACAGAGTCCTGCACCACACTCACCTGCAGGGGGAGAGAAAAAACAACCCTCAGACAGTCAGGCTGCAAAAACCCAAAAAACCCTCCCCAAAAAAACCCCAAGGAAGGTCTGGAAAAGGAGGTTTGGTTGGGTGCGTGAAAGTGTGGCCAGCAGGGTAAGGGAGGTTCTCCTCCGGCTCTGCTCTACTCTGCTTTTGCCCTGGTGAGGCCACAGCTGGAGGTGTTGGGTTCAGTTCTGGGCTCCCCAAATTCAAGGGCGACAGGGGACTACTGGAGAGAGTCCAGTGGAGGCTGGGAAGGTGCTGAGAGGCCTGGAGGATCAATGTGAGGAGCAAAGGCTGAGAGCGCTAGGGCTGAGAGCCTGGAGAAGAGCAGCCCCAGAGGGGATCTGAGCAATGGTTCAGCAAGAGGTAAAAGAGCTGTGAGGGGCAAGAGGATGGGGCCAGACACTTCTTAGTGGTGCCTGGTGTCAAGACAAGAGGGCTATGGGCACAAACTGGAAGCCAGGGAGTTCCACATCAAGATGAGGAGAAACTTCTTTACTGTGAGGGTGCTGCAGCCCTGCAGCAGACTGCCCTAAGAGGTTGTGGAGTCTTTCAAAACGCACCTGGACATTGTGATCCTGTGTGGCCTGGCCTGGGTGATCCTGCTCTGGCAGGGGGGGTTGGATTAGATGATCTCCAGATGTCTCTCCCAACCCCTCCTAATGATCATTTCCAGGGCAATGGGGAAGGGAAACGCAGAGCAAGCCCCTCAAGCACAACCACTCTGTGGTTAAAACCATCTCCACCTGAAGGTGTCCCTCCAAAGGTGCTCTCTACTCCTCCAGAGCATCCACCCCAAGCCCTGCATCACCACCAGCAGATTTTACTCTTGACCACAAACCAAGAGCACTTCTATGAATTGAATCATAACTTTATTAAGTGGTTTCTAAGGAAGTGGACCCTTATTGTTCTGCTTTCACAGACACCATCCCTGACCTAGTTTTGGTTTGGGTTTTTTGGCTTGTTTGTTTTTTGTTTTCCTCCCTCCTGTCAACACTCTCAAATCCTTCCCAATCAATAATGCAACACAGCAGCACAAATGAAAATGAAGCACACTGAGAGCTCCTCTAACCGAGCACTGGAAGGGCAAGGTCTGACCTCCCCAAAGTCCTGCTGCTTCTGCCTCCAAATTTCACAGCATCCCAGCGTGGTGGGGCTCAGAAGGGACCTCTGGAGATGACCCAATCCAAACCCCCTGCTAAAGCAGGGCACCCACAGCAGCTTGCCCAGCAGGGAGGGTTGGAAGCTCTCCAGAGCAGGAGACTCCACCATCTCTCTGGTCAGCCTCCTCCAGGGCTCTGCACCCTCACACCAAACAAGTTTCTCCTCCTGCTCAGATAGAACTTCCTGGGCTCCACTTTGTGCCCCTTGGCCTGTTACTGGGCACCACTGACAAGAGTCTGGCCCCATCCTCTTGTCCCCCACCCTTTAGCTCCTGCTGAGCACTGTCCAGATCCCGTCTGGGGCTGCTTTTCTCCAGGCTCAACAACCTCAGGGCTCTTAGCCTTTGCTCCTCACAGAGCTGCTCAAGACCCCTCAGCATCTTTGGAGCCTCCACTGGACTCTCTCTAATAGTTCCCTGTCACATTTGAACTGGGGAGCCCACAACTGGACCCAGCACTCCAGATGTGTGCTCCCCAGCTCGAGAGAGGCTCCTCAGAGAACCCAGGAGAGACTCCTCAGAGAACCCAAGAGAGACTCAATGCTTCCACCTCTGTGTAAAACACAATTTACAACAGCTCTGAACAGTGATGAAGCTTTGGGAAGGCAGAATCCTCATTACCTGCTCTGAAGCACCCAGGGTTAGGCAGGGGCCATAGGCAGCTGTCCTGGCTGATGAGTAACCCACACCAAGGGAACTGCTCAGCACCAGAGCACTGCTGTTAAACACAGCAAATCTCAGACCTTCCACTGCAGACTCCAATTAGAAAAGATCAGAGTGACTAAAGCCAGCCCAGCATGGCAAAGAAGGAAAGGAGAAGCTGACTGCCAGGGGAGCTTAGGTGAGCATTTCCTGGATTTGCTGTCAAGCCCAAGTTAAATTTCACTTCTATTAATAACCCAATGGCCCAGGAAGGGCAACGGACAAAGGAAGCTTCAGGGTTATGCAAAAGAAGGAAATGATGAAGTGAGAGAGATGACAGAAGCATCTCCAAAGGAAAAACAAACCTGCTGACAGCACATACCCCACAGCTGCAGAAACCTCCAGTGGGTTTCTGATGGCAGCCACAGCTTTCCCCCCTCTGCTCTGCCCTGCTGGGACCACACCTGGAGCACTGCATCCAGTTTGGGCTCCCAAGTTCAAGAGAGACAGAGCCCAACTGAGGCTATGAGGATAATGAAGAGAATTCAACATCTCTGCTGTGAAGAAAGGCTGAGGGACCTGGGGCTGTTTAGTGTGGAGAAGGCTGAGAGGGGAGCTGCCCAATGCCTGTAAATATCTGAGGGGTGGGTGTCAAGGTGAAGATGCCAGGCTCTTGCTGGTGGTGCCCAGGAACAGGGCTAGGAACAAAGGGTATGAGCTGGTTCCACCTCAAAGTGAGGAGAAAGTTGTTTGGTGTGAGGGTGCTGGAGGCCTGGAGCAGGCTGCCCAGAGAGGTGTTCTTCTCTGGAGGCTTTCCAGACCCACCTAGATATGGTCCTGTGTGCTCTGCCCTGGGTGATCCTGCTCTGGCAGAGCTGGATGCCTTACAAGGAGCATTGTCCTCTGCCCTGATGACATTTTCAGCAAGCCATTAGCTGTGTTCAGCACTGGAAACGAGCAGACAGCAAAAGCCTTCTCCCTTTTAGCCTTAATAAAGGAGAAGCTGCAGCAGGGCCACTCAGCAACCCTCTGGTCTACAGACATCTCTGCCACATCCCCACAAAAGCAGCAGCTCAACATCCAGCAGTGCTGACTCTTAGAGAGTTCCTGCACATGAGGCATGCTTGCTGAAAGCCCAGATGTGAGCAGCACTGTCCCACATCCTATCACTCCAAACCCTTGCGGGTCCCTCCCCACCTCTCTTGCAACCCCCTTCAGGTACTGAAAGGCAGCTCTGAGCTCTCCACCTTAAGCTAACTGAACTCTTTCAGCTTGCAGAGGTGGGGCTTACCTCACAGAAGAGAGTGAGTTTGTCATCTGGAAGGAGTCCATTGGCCTCATCCAAGAGAAAATCTCTCCTAATGAACTTTTTGAATCCCCAGTCCTTGCCTTGCACGAATCGATAGGCTCGCTGGCTCTCTGCAAGAGACGAGACACTGCTGAGTCAGCAGGCAGCAAAAAGCCAAACACCTGAGCCCAGCAGACACAGGGTGGGGGAAAAGAAAAAAAAAGGTTGGGTTTGGGGTTTGTTTCTTTCTGTTTCTGTTTTGGGTTTTTTTGGGTTTTGGTTTTTTTTTTTTACCCACCCATTGCTTTTGTTTCTTCTCCTTTTGCGTTCAGGATGGAGAATTTGAACTTTGCTCGAACCTCACTTTTTGGACAGCTCACCAGCAGCAGGTAGAGGGAGAGATAATCTTTGCTTTCTTCATCCAAGCCTTTAGGGTTGACACGCAAACACCTGTGGAAGCAGGCAGCAGAATGAGCTGGAAGCAGCAGGGTTGGAGGGTTTGGTGTTGGGTTTTTGGTTTGTGGGGTTTTGTTTTTTTTCCTTGGGGTAGGTCACTCACAGCTTGCAAAGAAAGGGAATGGAATATTCCTGCTGAAATGCACAGCAAACAACTGGTGTTTAACTGCCACACAAACCACCAGGAAGTAAGAGGTAAGTAAACAGCGGCCCTGGGTGTTACAGCCTCATGTTCTGGCTCCAAGGCAGGTGCTAATTATGGGCAGAGCAGTCAAGGTGAGGGAGAGAAGAAGGGGGGTAAGGGTTAAAGTACTGAAAAGCAGCCTGGATGGTAACTGCCACAGAAGGGGAGGGAAGCAAACAGCAGAATGGAGGCACTGGCTTTGAGGAATCATGGAACAGTTTGGGTTGGAAGGGACCTTAAAGGTCATCCAGCTCCAACTCTCCTGCCATGGGCAAGGACACCTGGAGCAGGTTGCTTAAGGCCTCATCCAACCTGGCCTGGAACACTGCCAGGCTTGGAGTGTCTCTGGGCAGCCTGTTCCAGTGTCTCACCACCCTCACAGGGAAGAATTTCTTCCTAATGTCCAATTTAAATCAAACTTCTTCCAGTCTGAAGCCATCACCCCTCAGCCTGCCACTTCAGGCCTTTGTAACAAGTCCCTCCCCAGCTCTCCTGTAGCTCCTTTCCAACACTGTAAAGCATCTCTAAGGTCTCCCTGGAGCCTTCTCCAGGCTCAACAACCCCAACTCTCTCAGCCTGTCTTCACAGCAGAGGTGCTCCAGCCTCCTGATCATCTTTCTGGTCTCCTCTGGACCCACTCTAACAGTTCCATTATCTTCCTTGAGTTGAGGGCTCTGGAGCTGGACACAGTACTCCAAATAGTGGAGCTTCAGCTCGGGAGTTCAAGTTAACCTTCAGCTCAAGCTGGTTCTGATAAGCTGTTAAGAGATAAATCATGCAAGAAGAGCTTCCAAGGAGGTGCAAGAAGAGCTTCCAAGCAGGTGCAAGAAATCCAGAGACAGAATATGTAAAATTCCACAGGAAGCAACTGAAAGGGAGGGAAAAAAAAAAAAAAAAAGGATTTCTGGAAGGTTGGTGGCTTCTCATAAACAGAAATAGTGGGGCAAAAAGAGAAAACCACTCCTGGGTGAAGAAAAAGAAAGTGCAGGAAGAGGCTTAACTCATTAACACTTCCTTGAGCTGCAACTTGACACAGAAGCAGCAGCAAAAAAAAACAACCAAAAAATCTAGGCCAAGTGACTAAGAGCTCAAACACACAGGTGGACAAAATAAATCAGGAAGATTTAACCATCAGAACCAGACCTGCCCAGCAAAAGTTACAAAAGGGAGTAATTAGATAGCACAAAGCAGGCTGAGGAAAGCACAGCTCTGCCACCCAAAGGATGGGAGCACAACCTCAGGCTCACTGCCTGACTGAGAGGCTGATCTGATCCAGGGCTGAGGAGGTTGAAAGGGAACCCTGAACATTTGCCATCGGCCAGCAGGGGAGCAACAACTCCCAGGCACTACACATGCTGAGCAAAGTCCACTCTGGAGTTCCTGGAAATCCCAGGCTGGCTCAGGTTGGAAGTGACCTCAGAGATCATCTACTCCAACCTCCCCACTATGGGCACCTCACAACTAGACTTAGTTGCTCAAGGCCTCATCCAAGCTGGCTTTCAACAGCTCCAGGCAGGAGGCAGCCACAGCCTCCCTGGGCAGCCTGTGCCAGGCTCTCACCACCCTCACCATGAAGAACTTCTTCCTCAGCTCCACTCTAACCCTGCTCTCCCTTAGCTTCAAATAATTCCCCCTTGGCCTGTCTCTGTACACCCTCAGGAAGTCTCTCTGCAGCCTTCCTGCAGGATCCTTCCTTCACATACTGGCAGGCAGTTCTGAGGTCCCCCTGGAGTCTTCTCCAAGCCCCCAGCTTCCTCAGCCTGTCCTCACAGCAGAGCTGCTCCAGCCCTTGCATCATCTTTGTGGCCTCCTCTGGACTCACTCCAGCAGTTCTGTGTCCTTCTTCTGCTGGGGACAGCAGCACTGGAGGCAGGACTGGAGGTGAGGTCTGAGCAGAGCAGAGCCAAGGAGCAGGATCTCCTCTCCTGCCCTGCTGCCCACACTCCTCTGGCTGCAGCCCAGCACACAGCTGCCTGCTGGGCTGCAGGAGGGCACTGCTGGCTCCTGGGGAGCTTGTCCTCACCCAGCATCTCCAAGTCTCTTTCTTCAGGGCTGCTCTCAACCCACTCTGCACCCAGCCTGGACTTGTGCCTGGGGTTGACCAGACTCAGCTGCAGGACCTTGCACTGTGACTTGTTGAACCTCATGCAGCTGGCACTGGCCACTTCTCAAGCCTGTCAAGATCCACATGGATGGATCTCAATCCTCAACTGAGTCCAACATCACACAGCTTGGTGTCACTGGCAGTGACTGGAGAACTCAGGGAAGATCAGATAGAGCTGGCTGTGGCCTCTCCCTGGCTTACAAAAGCTTCTAAAGATAAACATCAGGCAAAAAAAACCCTCAACTTAACACACCAATGATCCTGCAGGGCTTGGGTTAGCAGTGGTCTTGGCATTGAAGGGTGGGACTCAATGATCTTCAATGATCTTGAAGATCTCTTCCAGCCTAAATGATTCTCTGATTTCACCTCTGCTCCAAGGCAGGACACAGTCTCTCTCTTTCAGCTCCCACTTCTCTTACTCCTGATGTTTTTCCACTATCAGCCAAGCAGCCAGCCCCTCACATCCTTGCCTGTGTCCCAACACCAAGCTGAAGCCACAGCACCTTCTCCCTGTGCACGTGTGGCAGATGCAGGGGGGCAAGAAAACGTCTGCAGGACGAGGATCAAACATTTCCTCTGCTCCAGAAACCCAAATTCTTCCTGCCAGTTGTGCAAACAGGGTGAATGAACCTGTCTGCTCTGCCTCTTACCATTTGAGCTTGTCATTGGCTCCAGATGAAAAGGTGGAGCTTTTGATGACCTCACCCATCTCTTCTCGGCAGAAGCTGAAGTTGTTTATGGTCCACATGTAGGAAAACTTCACCACTTTGATCTTAAAGCAGAGGATAAGAGGCAGGTTAGGGTCATGCTCTTTCCTCCTGACCACCTTCAAGCAAAAAAAACCTGACAAATAAACCCCAAAAGCAGGAGACAAAGAGAGTGTGGGCACAGTTGGCAGGGGCAGCTGGACTGCTCCAACTTCTCCAACTGCCTCCTCCAAAGCTCTGCTAGGGGCAGAAGGCAACATTCTGCTGGTGCCCTGCTGAGTGCTCATCTGAGATCATCTGAAAATACACAGAATGGTTTGGGTTGGAAGGGACCCCAAAAATCATCCAGATCCCATAGGCAGGGACACTTCCTACTAGCCCAGGTTGCTCCAGGCCTCATCCAAGCTGGTCTTGGCTCTGGAGAAGGAGCATCCATACCTTCCTTGGGCACAGAATGTGACTTGCAGGAATGGGGACTCCACAACAGAAAATCAGAGAATGGTTTAGGTTGGAAGGGATCTCAAAGCTCAGCCAGTTCCAACCCACCCTGTGCCATAGGCAGGGACACCTCCGACTGGAACAGGTCCCTCAAGGCCTCATCCAACCTGGTCTTGAACACCACCAGGGAGGTTGTGGAGCACAGAAGCACAGAATGTGATCAAAGATCACATTCTGTGCTTCTGTGCTCCACAACCTCCCTGGGCAACCTGTGCCAGTGTCTCACCACCCTCAGCCTGTGCCAGTCTCTCCCCACCCTCAACCTGTGCCAGTCTCTCCCCATCCTCACTGCAAAGAGCTTCCTCCTAACAGCCACTTTCCATCTCCCCTCTGCCACTTCAAACCCATTCCTCCTCTTCCTCCTCCTCTCATCACAATCCCTTGTCAATAGTCCCTCCCCAGCTCTCCTGGAGCCCTCTTCAGCTCCTGCAAGGCCACACTCTAAGGTCTCCTGGAAACTGCAGAGCCTCAACTCTCTCAACCTGTCCTCGTAGCAGAGCTGCTGCAGCCCTCTCAGCATCTTGGTGGCCTCCTCTGGATTTGCTCCAACAGTTCCAACGTCCTCCTCGTGCTGGGGGGTGGGGTTGGGGGGCTGCAGTAGAAGACCCTCAGCAGGCTGTGGACTCACCTGTGTGTAGCACCAGCTCTCTGCTACAGGTCCACTCGACATTTCTGCCGGAGGAGGAGGACTCGGCACCCTTGACATCGCCAGTTTGAAGATTTCAAAAGAGTTTCACAACTCAACAGAAGAAATGAAGGGAATTGATCTTTGCCCTGTCAGGGCCCCCCAAAAAAATGGGGG